>SNQN01004916.1:0-15814 GCA_008642245.1 Bassia scoparia | reverse complement strand
TGTGCCGGCCTAAGATCGTACCCAATCGTGCCTTTTGGTTGCATGTAAAAGCCCCACTGAGAGTGTTGGGTCAAGAAGGAGAACTCCTCACTAGGGGATGCTATTAGACCACCCACATCACTAGCKCAGAGGCCGCTAATGCCGTAAACGTCGCAATGGTAGTAGTAGTCATAGTAATCAACATTCATCTTGGCGTGGTTCATTTTTGGAGAGTCGTAACATCTTGTCAGGGGTTGTGCTGGAACAAGGGTCCAACCAGGTGGAGTTGGGTGATTGTTTGCCATTGTTGATTACAGGAGTTYGTTGAGGTGTGGATGCAWTTTTTATGTTACAGGACCTTAATTGGAGTTGTTTAACAAAATTATATTGGAGCTACAGTCATTGGTGCTTGGGGAAAAGTGCAAAATATTTCCATCAGTTTCATGACTCATGGTAATTTATTTAGGAATCAAACACATTATTTAAAACAAGTGAGCCTAATGAGCAAAATAAATATAGAATTTACTAGTTCGGGAAAATAGATAACAACCGACGGAATTTTACAAATTAATCAGACTTAAGAAATCACTAACACTCGATTAAAATTATTTAGGCTTAACAACTACAAATATGACAGCAGTAACGTAAATACTAAATAATACGATACGTGATGTTCCCCGTGACTCATAAGGAAACGGAAATTGATTAGTCATCGTCATCCCACCGACCATATAAAAGTGCACCGTCATACAACCCCGCTTGGTAAATGGTTGCTCTTTTTGTGTGCGCGTGAATATTTAAGGGAACCCTATCCAAGTAAAGTGTGACTCTCTCCCAGTTTATCCCTCTTGCCTTGGCCCATTCTTTGTAAAGCTCTTGAACTTGATACGTGTTTGGTTTGTCATATCGTTGGAGGTATGGGTTGTTTGTCATTTCTTGAATGACGAACACCGTGGTTTGTTCAACGTWGTTGCAAGGCTTCTTGTTTACGGGCATCGGWGTTTTCCTATCCTACACAAGGCAAAAATAAACCAAAAATTATGTTCATAAAGAGAAAATGAAATGAAATTATGTTCATAAAGAGTAAATGAAATTATGTTCATAAAGAGAAAATGAAATTTGAGTATCTTTCATTTTAGAATTTTAACTTGTATTACATTAAATATTCTATAGTSTGAATCTTACCGTTCCATATGCTAGAACGACCTCTTTTCCCCAAAATCCAAGCTCAAAAGGAGTTAACTCCGGGTTAACATAACGACCCCTGTAGGTGAATCGAAGATCACTTGGTTTAACACCAATGACACGCGCATAGTCTACGTACACCTTTGCAAACTTAGAATCGAAAGGCGTAACATATTCGAGGCCATAGTCAACGACATCTCCACCCTTCACAAGGATAGAACACTTTGGCTTAACCGGTAACGATTGCACTACGGTACAACTACTACCCGATAATCTYGATGATGAWGAATTGTCATTGGAATTGGTAGAATATGAACTTTGAGACATATTTTGTTGTTTTGAAGTATGCTGAAAGTTGGTTGACGTCCTTATAAGCAAGCCATTCAATGCCAAGCCAGTGCCCCTCATTTAATGTTTATTCTCTTTTTGGTACCATTTATTTAATGGTGTCTACGTGAAACTAACATTAGTCATACACAAATCCATTCCCGTTTACAACTACACAGATGACGTCGACGTCCTAATGATACTGGCCACAAGAAACATTTGTTGAACATTTAGATGTTTGCAAAAGATTTAGAAATGTAGTCTACGTATTCTTGACGCAAGTCAGCGAATCTTAGAGTGGCGTCTACGACTTGGTTTTTGCAGGCCCGGTAAATCTGTAACCTTAGCATTAAAAATTGATGTGGTCTTGGTTTCCCTTTCTCAGATATAAGAGTTTGGACGAATAYAAATGTGCACAATTACTCTATGTTTACTAAGCTTACTCACGAAATCGGATGTGAAGCWTTAAGTCACCGCTCGATTAAATGTTTTCGTTTTTTCTGAGTATWAATTGGTAGTAGAATTACATACCYGATCGTGTGATCTCATTTAACAACAGCGACTGCATTCGACAGAAAGTGAAGGAGTTATACTCTATWGTGTAACATGATCGAAGTTAACAACACGAATTACTATGAAAACATTGGTCTAAACACTTTTACTCTATAGTGTGAAGGAGTTATACTCGATAGGAGTAATTTTATTTAAACTTCATTGGAGCTCTTAACACTTTTATCAAAAGTACTGTATCACGTAATTAGTGGTAATACGGGACATCTTGCGATCTCATTTAAGAACTCCGACTTCGATCGGCAAAAAGTGAGGACTTGATCGAAGTTAAAGTGAGGAATTATTTTGAAATCATTGGTCTAAACAAAGGAACATACGATACGATAAATATATTCTACTTGGTAGCGCATCGTCATGTAGAGATCTAAAGCACGGCATATCATGTGAAATCAATTAAAACAAATTGGATCAGCATTTTCTTAACATTAATGATTTTGTTAACAAACTTGAAAATGCTAAGGACTATTTCAGGTGGTTAAGGGAGTCTTTGTGCCAGGTAGTTGTGTCTGATTACTCATATGACAGTCTACGTAAAACACGTATATGTCCACGTTTAGACATATTGCGTTGGGATTGTGTCAACAAAGACGTTTAATGTTACAAAACTTTGGTAAGTTSTTTTCCATTATAACATTCATTCACTTTTAAACAAATGTCTTGTACTTTCAGCAGTTGACCCACGTATATTTTCCTAGACCAAAAAAATAATAATATCATTTTTAGTAATCCATTCTGTGTTCCTAGTAGTAATAGACTCCTTACATCAAACCCGTCGTTTTCAAACTTCAGCGGAAAAAATTCTCATCGAAATAGTGTATCCTAATTTTTCTATGGTTAACAATATGCCCAACCAATAATCAACTCTAATCAAGCAAATCAAATCATGGTGAAACTCGTGAAACATCCGTGGAGGCAGAAATTGCATACATCACTAGCTTGCGGTATGCCACCAACATCATCATTCAAACTCCAAAGGTATTGGTGCTAAGGGTTAGATATTCTCTGTTGGTATGCCAACTCTGAAGGAATAAGGAAAATTCATTCACGTAATCATTAAATCGCTTCAATCAACGGATGTTTGTTGGTTCTAATCTTTCGATGTCTCCGTTTTGTGAATGTGGATGGATAGTGTGGTTCTTATATAGGCTGGATTACTTGTCAAATACATACGACTTGATCACAATGCGCTGACGTAAGTGCACCATCAGAATCTAAGATGTACAAACAACTGGATCGAGATAGCAAATGCAAATTCGAGGGAGCTGCATTTGCCCAAGCACCAGGACTAGTCGTCGAGGAAGAATGTATTTGTCCTCTTGGTATGTTTGGAAATGTTCTCTTTGCATAACTGTTCGTCAACATGAATCGGTGTGGTCAGTTCCTTAAGCGCTTTTTTTAATTGGGTTTTAGTTGGCTAATCTATACGTTAATTTAAGAGACATTGTTGGAAATTAGGACCCACAAATATGCCTCAGATCATTTGTTGTGTAACTTGGTTGCTGGGCGCAGTTCCAGTAAGTGTGAAATGAATGGTGCTAATGCAGTTTTTTTGTCATCATCTGTTTATGGTTTAATTTATGTTTATAGTCACAATCTGTCTGTGGTTCCAAGTGGTTCCTACTTAAAATATCCGAAAACCTTAATTGACAGGACTGGGGAACTGTAAATATTTGAACTTGCTTCCTCTCTCCGGTAAGACTCAGTAATTTTATGTCTACCGCCATCTTTTCAAACTTACCAAAATGGAAGTTCGTATTGAAATCTACTTTTCAATTACCCTTCTTCTTCATGCGACACTTTTAAATAAGGTCAATAAGAGTTATAATTCATTAAACACTCAAAAGCAAAACTAAAAAAATAAAGAAACAATTCACAACCAATGTAAAAAGGAACGTCCTATTAGAACCTTAAGTGCAAAGGAATTACTCCACTTCCGATCACCAATGTGTTAGTGAACCAAACAATACAGCCCATCAACGAACCTTCCCCATTAACCCATTTCCAATGCCGACACTTTGTAGAATCCTACTGAGAATATGGTGTGGCTTTTCAGTCAACAGCATCAAACAACTTCTTCAGTGCCCGACGCCTAACCGCATCCTCAGTGAAGCTATTAATGCTTAAGCCACAAAACACAACACCTACATATAACGCTATTCTTCAACTAAGAYGGAAATTGGAAATTACAAATCTCCCAGATTTTTCTGATTTGTCTCTTTTTTGTAAACCTTTGAAGCTTTCGATTTGGAAGTCCCATGAAAACGCAGAGACAACAGAGGCTGTGTTTTAAGCTGTGCAAACCGTTGACAGACTCACATCGAGTACATTGAGAATGCGGGCAAAAATCTTCAACATGGGACTAGGTTGTTATACGCTTACAACTCATAGTAGCTCAAGCTTCTTTAAACTCCTTCACATTGATCCTAAAACTATATGTGATTTGAAAATCAACATCRTGACAGAGTCCGTTAGTCAAGACTGGAGGGATGGTCGATCAACAACACTGAAATTAATGTCCAAGCCTCGAGAGGGTGACGAAGAACTGCCTAGGAAGCACCCTTCATTGCGAAACGGAAAGGTGATAATGGCTATATGGAATTGTCGGGGCATGGGTAAGAACGGTTTTTATGACTTGGATGACTACATAGTTGAGCATTTTGCTGCACATGTGGTTATTTTGACCGAGGCTAGGGTTCCAGAATTCGTGGCTYGTCATGTGTTAAGAGGAAAGATGTTGAGTTCAATAGCTGTGACTAACACAATGGGTTTATTAGGTGGGGTTGCAATTGTATCCGGGTATGGTTGTGCAACAGTCAGTAAAGGAAATGTTAGTGATAGTGAATCCCAGTTGAAAATTCAGTTGAACTAAAGTGGTCTTTGCTATTACATATTTTGGTCTGCAATTAATTAAAAATGTATCTGATGAACCATAGGAAATTGTAGTGTGTATTTTAATARGACTTCAAATATGAATCTCGTACTACAGACAACAAGTGTTAAGTATAACAAATTTCAAATAAATTTAGAACAGAATGACATGAAAATTGAACATTGCATTCTGTTCCTTAAACAACATATAATGAAAACAAGTCTGTTTTCAAAAGGGCGTTCAAATGGCCRAGTAAACCATTAGGGCCCAAGAGAATGCATTGTCCGACTTAAACTGCATTATAAATCAAAAACCTTCTGCTTATAAGGCCCAAAAATAGCCTTTTAAAGGTCTCAGCAAGTGATGATGAGTACTTGTCAACTTGTGACTTCCTAATCAAAA
Source organism: Bassia scoparia (assembly GCA_008642245.1). Lineage (NCBI taxonomy): Eukaryota > Viridiplantae > Streptophyta > Magnoliopsida > Caryophyllales > Amaranthaceae > Bassia > Bassia scoparia. The sequence continues at coordinate 10,482 of SNQN01004916.1, read as the reverse complement.
ACCTCCACAATAAGTCGTCAAAACTACTTCATATTGTGCTTTCCAACCAAAATAACTCCACAAACAAATATGAATCCACATGATAGCCAAATGAATTCCTTCCCAGACAACGATGTTGAACAACACAYCCAGCTTAACCAAACACCCACCGTGAGTGACTTGGGCCCAAACCGACGTCCTCGCTTTCGTCAAGGAGGTATCTAGATAAGGACCCAGCCCGTTGAACGCNCCAGCTTAACCAAACACCCACCGTGAGTGACTTGGGCCCAAACCGACGTCCTCGCTTTCGTCAAGGAGGTATCTAGATAAGGACCCAGCCCGTTGAACGCKATCGTCTCAACRGCCCTTTTCAGGCACCAAGAAAGAATGAAAACAACGATGACAACAGAAAGAGTAAGCGARCCATGTACCCGAGCACCGCGCGGTCGAATGAAGTTGGTGATGATATTTTTTTGCCCCGTCCTTTAATACCTAAACGACGACTACCTACYACAATTATCGAACACCACAGAATTCCAGGACCAGCCGGTGCGTATCAAGCAACATTGCATAGAGTCACGGATGCACAAGATCCGTAGGGAAACGCACCTGCAACCACACCTATATGTACACAAGAATTCATTAGAAGATTCGAAATGGACATGGGGGACGAGTTCCATCAAGATCCATGGTGCTTTGGATATGAAAATCTACGTACCGTTAGTCTAACAACCTCCTAGATGTGGTCAATCCATGTACTTATACAACATCGAGGTTTTTACAAATCTAACAGGTTTGTCGTGATTTATACATGTCTCAGACTTCGAAGAGTCTTCTCCAATAGCAAAGGTTCGGGTCGAACTCCCCCCAGGAGGCTATAAGAGGATACAAAAATTAGTAGCATATGTATATGAGTCGAAACCTAACGGTTTTGGGGACTACAAACTGAACCTAAAAGTGAGCATGAAGTTTAATGTTAATGAATTATTTCAGAACATGTGATTACTAACACTTTCYATCAAACCTTGATTGACATTTATTTCTATTTTTTGTATACACAGGACCCAACGGGTGKAATTGAGGCAACGGTGCATCACGCGGCGGTGGAGATGCACSYAAACGACTTAGTTAAGCAGGGTTCAATACTAGTTTTGACTCAGGTCCTCTCAACACTAGTACACCTATAATAATGTTCAAGTGTATTGAACAAAATTTTTGTGTGTTTTACGATAAATGGTACTAACGAATCATGGCTTAACTTATTGTCAAATTTCCAGATTGTTGCGTTCTCATTCAAGAAAATAACAACATCGAACAACAGTTATCTAAACATCACGAAGCGTAACGTTGCCAAAATCATAACCGCTGGGTGTAGTATAATTGAATGCATACAAACACCGGCAGAAATTCGGATGACTCAACAGCTAAGTCATGCAGGGAAAGAAGAGGATGATTCTGAAGACCAAGACCTCAGCCAGATTTACCTAACCAACACATAGGTTAATTGACTCACTTATTGGTAGGGCAAAATGCTAAACATCCTTTACTTCTAGTTAGTTAGCAAAGTCTGGTAGCTTTGGAGTAGCATTTGATGATGTTGGTAGAGGTTGGTGAAAGTAATTAGATTGTCATAGTAGCATGTCCTTTTTCATTTATGGGAGTTCAACGACCATCCCCATTATTATGTACTTCATGTATTGGTCAATATTAAGTCCCTACCCCTTTGTTTTGAACCTCCGACTATGTTTTCATTTGCAACATATTAACAAGCCAAACCTTCTCTCAAATTAAAAAAAAACCATGAAACTTACCACAAACTGTGCTGCAATTGACACAGTGTGTGGAGGTGGATTTGAAATCGGAAAAATTACGGAATTGTGCGGTGAAAGCGGAATAGGTAAAACACAACTATGTCTACAYACACTAGCACCTGTTATCAAACAGGAAGGTCTAAATAATTGGGGAATATACATCTCCTACGTAGTTCCTTTTCCAGCTCGACGGCTCATACAATTGTGCGGAAACACCACATACGACCCGAACGAAAGGGTGGTTGTATTAAAAGGTCCACACCATATGAGCTTCTTGAAATAATAAACAACATTGATGTAATTTTGCGTGAGAGATCAAATGAGCAAGAGCGAGCCAAGATTATAATACTCGATTCTGTCTATGGTTTCGTAACTTCCTAATTTCCAGACACCCCACAAGGATTCCAAGAAAGATGTCAGATAATTAAATGCACCGGCTACGGGTTACAAACAATAGCCTCAAGACACAGTGTAGCCATCGTCACGATGAACACTACTGTGAATCACTACGGATCACCCAATGCAGAGTCATTCTGGACAAGTGGGATGCTAATCCACCCAGGTGTCGGCGACCGTTGGACCAGGTACTTAAGTAGAAGGTATATACTAACTAAAGAGATGGTGCAAGGAAATATTTGTAGATGTTTCCGTCTTCTTAATGGGGTGGAAGAACATAGTAATCAGTTCTGCACATACTCAATTCTACTAAATGGTGTCACTTAAGCTTACAAGAAGGCCAAACCTACTAAATGTATTCATATTAGAGATGTTAGCAATATCATAATTTRAACATCGTCAAATAATAGATGTCATACTATCAGCAGAATTTCAACATCTTAATTTCATATTAGAGACACTGCAAACAAACTTCGATAATAACATATTCTTCTTCAGCATAATCCATCAAAATATCACACTTTCAGCAAAATATATTTTTAACATATTCTGTTATGCTTACTGACATGCTAAATATTAGAGACTAAAGAATTTGACCATTGGTTATGGTAATTACATTCCAAAATAACTACTATGAACAAATTTACAATACACTTTTCTTCTACAAAAAAAAAAACTTCCCCAGTAACTACCTAAATGTGCCAGTTAATCAATACAAACTTCCATCATGACATGTTCTTCTTCAACAAATCCAAAACATCATCCTTCGCAGCATTATACTTGCAGGTAACATCTTCACAAAGTAGGGTTTCTGCAGCCTTAGGGCCCTTCACATAACAMAGCTCCAAACGACATGCACTCCGCTTAATGCCCATTAGCATCTCAACCCCAGAATTTATGCTACAACAATTCATGTTTCAAAAAAATAACAAAAAAAGCATCAAGTCAATGAAGGCCCAGTAACTACCACAACCAAACCAAATACATACGCCAACAACTAGCTATCAACAACAACCAAGAATAAATACACTTGTAACTATTATTACCGAATTGGGTTTTTTCAAATGAACAGCAAATAAGAGTGAAAACATATGCATTCCCATGCATTGGGTCTTCCTTATTACTTCCGCAGTACACTTCACGAAAAAAGATGTTAGTCCAGTGAGGCTTATTGAGTCTTCAAGGTTCATCGCACGTATTTTTTTGCCGATCACAACGCCGAACTTAACACTAGACAGTCACAACACGGACATCAATTACTAACATATAGCAGTCTACAAAAAGACAATCATTACCATACTTCATAACTCCTGCATTGGTGGTTCCAGACACGCTATTGGGGTCAACGGCTCCAAAATAACCAACCTCTGCATTTTTTAAACGAAAACACAGTCTCACCACATGACCTCGATTCACAACTGGCACAATAACCTGCTTCCATTACATACACATAACTTATAAATCTCAAAAAAACACTACAAACACAACACAAATTAATCAGTAATAAATAATTAAAAATGGAAACAGTCTCAATGATGCCAATCTTACTAAGTTAAATTGCTCTACATGAACATGCCAACTCAACGAGTCGTTGCCAACAAAAATACCGTCAAATCGACAACGGTGCACAGAGTGCTTCAACAACTCACCTGTCAATATAACATTCAAAACAAATTAAAAATGTTTGTAAGAAGATAAATTTCAAAACAAAAAGTATCTTCTCTCAGCCAGACAAATTTTTTACAAAAAATATCAATTTCACTTACGGCAACTTCGGGTCCATCTTTATTACCCCTTTGCTATTGACCAACTTAAGCATGTCGTCCAACAGTGTATGATAACGGCTGCCTATGCGGGCGCGAAATTCTCTGCAACAATTAAATAAACTATCAATTCTATAATCATAAAACACTAATAAGCCTACAGAATAAAACGAATAATTCATATAAAACTATTTCTGGTAACAGATGTGAATTATAAACATGAGCTTAGCCGACACGAGATAGCTACGGACACGTCTGTCAACAAGGGACGAGCACTATTAATACCTTGACAAACAACCATCACAGCATGTATAGCATCGACCCTATATAAAACCAAGCAATCAACTCCAATGATTGCGAAACCGACGACCAGGTTACTAAGTTCTTGTTCCTAAACCACGGGCTGCCAGTATTGATACAATTCCACACAGTTTGCAAGATGATGTTACTTCGTCTTTCCTCTGCTTCTACTACGAGAGATATGCAGGCCGATCTTAAGGACAGTCATCCGCAACAGTGTTGGAGAGTAAAGACAGCAATTCAGATTTCACCTTCTTCTATGATTGGACCGCATTCTCCGGGCTGCATACGAAACACCAGATGCTGCTATTGTCGTTATACTTGTGCATTCTTAGCATTGGGTGATTAGTAAAACCAATCATAAAATGTGAGACCCAACGCCCAACATTGTTAATCATATCACTCTAACACATCGACCCTACAACTTGTCACAACTACCCGTTCATATAGGTCTACAGATTCTGGTCCGAAGTTCAACTTCGGTCTAGAAACTACATGAGCAGCTGATGCATCGCATCCACGTGACCGTCATCCACATCACAATCAATCAGCATCATTCAAGTCGGGGTCCATAACATCATCCAAGTCACGTCATCTGCATCATCGAGACATRAGGAACAACTGCTGCATCATCATCCGCATCATTCTCCGAGCCAGCCACCTCATTAAACACATCTTTCTCCGGGCAGGCACTCACTTGTATGTCCACATGATTCTCAACTACCACAAATAAAACAACAGTATTCCCATGTTAACTATGGAAAGTACAAAAACATCAACTTCATTTCATATTTAAATATATTTAAATAAATATCACCTTTACGACGCTTTTTCTTAACATCGAACTTCTGTTTAGCGAACCTCTTCCCCCAGGACCTACTACTAGGGACACACCCAACAACATGGCAATCATGAGAATTCTCTGACACAAATGGCATTCCATCCCGAGCATCCAAGGGATGTTTCTCCGTGTACGCAACATCAACACACTATAACATAATACACATACACACAACATCAGGGAACACAACAAATAAAATCACTTTTGGGGGGAGAAATAAATTAATTAACTAATACAAACCCCAATCAGTCCAAAATCTCCAGATGGAAGRTTATCTTGGGCTTGGGCTTCATTAATCAGACACTGTGACCAAACCACTATCCGAGGAAACACACTCCATCGATTAGGAATCCTGTTCAAATACAACAAAATTAACTGTCAAAAAATTTATTTCAATATTAATCAACTTACATAAACCAGCAATATCAAATCCCACATCTTACCGCCAAAAATATCATACAACCACCACAACCAGGGGAAAACCCATCGGGATAGAATCTCTTGCCAAAGTTACGGATACCGTAATACAAATATTCAAGAACCAAACTACACCAATCATAGTTCTTCGCATCAGAAGCCACGGTAACAGCGGGTAGTAATGAAACTGAAATGCGATGGGATGTGGTAGGGCACAGAACCTGACCCAACAAGAACATTAAAAAGGCCCGCTTSAACTCAAGCTCATCCACATTTTCATAGTGCACTACTTGCAACAYAGTTTTGAGTGAAATACCCCTAGTACTGCCTTTGGTAGTACTATACTTATCCCAAATTTGCATGGCTTCTCGCTTTACATCAGGTTCACAATCTCTACCTGGCACTTTCAGCGGACCCAAGGGAATACCAAGAATCCAGTGCACTTGAACATTTGATAAAGAAAATCTAACACCATTTACACTGTAAAAAGACTTATTCTTTGCATCGACGRGCGTGGCCAACCAATAACAGAGCCGAGCCGGCAAAGACCCTACATCCGATAAATGTGATAACGAGTACATTCCCATGTCTTTTACCCATTTCAACTTCTTATCATCAAATTTACCCAATAACTTCCCCAGAGACTCRATACGGTAATTTATGTTCTACTTCTGAGAATTAATTAAGAATCGACAAGTCAATTAAGCTACAAAATAGACATACCCAATAATGCAATTTAAATTACTCAATGACTCAAGCTAATTACCATTTTCTTACGACCATCTTTAAACCGCGTACTCAAAACAGCAGATTCTTCCTTCGCCTTGCCACCCCTACTTAAGCTATTAACCTGAAAATTGCTAGGGTTTAAACGTTAGAAATTGACCACGACACCAGCAAATTGTTGTCAAAATTGAAACGGACTTACAGTGTAACATCTAGGATCAATCTCAGCCCTCCTCCGCTCATCCTTCCCATTACCCTGCAATAGAATGTCCTTAATCACACGGCAAARTACAGTACTAATTGTCAGGTTAATACCAGAGACTAACCTTCACACAACATCGCCGACGACCACCTACACGCCGACCACAACTCTCGTCTTCTYGAAAATAACCAACATTTTACAAACATAAATTAGACAACAACGAAAGTAAAAAAAATATGAAACCCTAAATTTACAATAATAATCCAAATTCAAAATTAAGCAACGTCACAAGCCTTACCGGAATTATCCATAGCCTCAACCTACACATGCAGCGGAGTAACAGGGAACAAAATCCAAAACAGACCAAGGAGAACAAAGGACAAATGAAGATGTATCAACGAAGAGAGTATTTCGCCGGAGATGATCGAAGATCGAAAGTACAAACGTTTGAAAATTTATTGTGGCCCATAGTAGAAAGTAAATGACATTTAAGGCAGTAAAAACTTAAAGGAAGAATTACAACTTTGCCCAATAATTCACAGCTGAAATGACGAATGTACCCTGAGATTGGGCAGCATGCCCAATCAACGAGATACGCCTAGCAAGCCTCATCTTCCTCCCCCCTTCTCTTATATAATAGAGATAAATATCAATATAACACTCTACTAAAGCGTAGTCGAGTCTAACTTAATGTCAGACTCGTATCATTTTGTCGTTTACTGCTTTCTCGTTCATTTTCTCTAAGCTACATTTACGGTATATTTTATACTATTAAATATTTTGAAAAAATTCTAAATATGTTATGACTTTGCAAATTATATTATCTTTATATATACAAGCAAGGTAACATATGCACGCAGATCGCATATTAGGTATTAATTTTTTTATTTTTTAATAAAAATTTCTATTTTATTTGGGTTAATTAATAAATAAGTGTTTTTTCCTTGGTTTTAATTTACATTTTTCAAAATAGAAGAGTACTTTAACATTTTTGTAAATATTTTATTATTTACCTCTATTTTTAAGATTTTTTAAATTTCTAATTTATTAATTCATTAATATGAATTAAGTATATCATAGATCTTTTTAATCTTATCTTTTTTTTTTAGTTTTTTGAAGCTAAGAAGATTTTTTTACTCATCGATATTTTTTGATTTTTAAATTAAGTTTTAGGAAGAAGTCATTTTTTTAATATACATTATTTTAATAAGATTTTTTGGTTTAATTTAATATCCTATTTTCTATTTTATTTTTTAAGATAAAATTTTCTAGGTATATTATATTTGTTTAGATGAGATTAATAGATTTTTGTTAATGTTTCTTTAAGGGAAAAAAAAATTCCCTAAAATTATCGATCAAATTGAATGTTTGTTTTATAATAAAAATAATTTGGAATAATATTATGCATCGCGATAAAAATTACTAATAAAATATTCTAAAAAATGACTTGCTATTGCTAGCGAATCGATGCAATTTTCCAAAGGTAACAAATCAGTCCTTTAATTACCTATTTTATACACATTAATCGCACATTATTCTATTGAACATTAGTATTATCTATATATATCTGTAGACCGTGGCTAACCCCCGAACTTGGCCTACCTCGATATTGTGTAGTGTAGTTTTGGCTTGAGCCCACAAAACCCCACGTAGTGCTGTGTTGGTTTTGTCAGTAAGGTGATCCCACTCTGTCCTATAAATAAATCACGGACGCCCGAACGTTTGTGCCTAAAACAATGCCCCACGTATTCACCATACATTCGGTTCGGGACATGTACGGATACCAATATTAAATTATTCTTAAAACATCCTAAAACAATAAAGCAATTCTAAAATAGAATAAATAAAAAAATAAAAGAAAATACTTTTTGCCTCTATTTGACCTTGCCTCATGATTTCGAGCAGGACTTCATCCATATTTCGAGCTTTTTACGAGTTCACTGCACTCTTCGTTCAGAATCAAATCGATCACACAGACTGGTATTTTTATCACTTTACTCTTTTAGTGAGACACATTTGGGGTCTACAGTAAGCCCCCCTTTGACTGAGTTGGAAGACGAAAGTTTGTAAGACGAAATCAAAGGTATTTCAATTTTGGACATGAAGCAGGCATCAAGACTTATCGACCCTGAGTTGCCTTTTCCCATTGACATGCTATACGGTGCGCAAATGCTGTAAATGGGCCCTGCCTACCTGTAGTACCTGTAAAATAATGTTATTTTACCTGTAGCCGTTGTCCCGTCGTCAGATTTCCTGGATGGCAGTATTCTTGGAATTATTTCTTGCGTCGAATTTCTTATGCGGAGAAGAAAATTCTAAACCCCATATGTAAAGTGTATTAGAACATTATTGCGTGGGAGAAGTTCCAAAACCAGTGAGAAGTTTCTGTACATGCATAGATTTCTTTCGGGGACAAAATATACAAAAAACCAAATGAGTGTAGTGCGGTCTGCGAATTCTGCGCAGGAGAGATCCAAAACTCGAAAAAGTAGTTGTGTTATCTTTGCGAATTTCTGGTCTGGCAGAGCAAATTCCAAAACCTGAGAGATGTGTTGTATATGTTCTGGTTGCTCAAGGACCTAAATGTCTAAAAACCCGAAAAGATTATATGTAACTTCTGACGGTAGAACGATACCCAAATCCATGTTAGAATGTTATCGAATTTCTGTTCGTGGTGTAAGAAAAATTCCAAATTAACTCGAAAGAGTAATTGTCTGAATTTCTAGTGCGGGAAAAACTTCCAAAAACCTGCCTGTAAGAGAGTCTTTAGTTGGCGGTGGAATTTGTGCTGGTCATATGCAAAATATATCAGAAACCCGAAAGAGATGGTATTGAAAGCTTCTGGCGATGTGAAGATCCAAAACCCGAGAAATGTGCGGAATTTTGGTCGGAGCAAAATTCAAAAAACCCGAAGTTGGGTCTCTGCAGAGCTGTTACTATAGCAACAATCGCGTATAGTATGAATGTCGTATAGCCTGTACAACTGATGTAAGATAATCCCCTACCCTCGTGTAATGAAGTGTCAATGTGCAATCTAATTTTATGTTGCAGCGGTATGCATAGTGATGATGAAATGAATGAGAGAACCTCAAAGACGACTAATGTAATGCTTTATCTGTATAATACTAGTAGTGTGCTAATCTTAATTGAGTAATAGCCAAGTCATTAATTCGCATTAACATCTAGATGCATTGAAAAACATGAGCCAAGTACTATAGTTAAGAGTACTAATATGTTCATAAGTTTTGTTTGGTAGATATGGACCTCTAATCCCGCCCGATTTCAAGACGCACGTAACTACGAAAGTGCGTGGCCTACCAACTACCCCCAACCCAGAGTAGTCATTGCGAGTGAGTGATGTCGAGCTTATATTGTGTCTTTGATTGATGTTTGCAAGTTTAGTGAGGCGCCGTGACCCCCCAGCCTCAGCTCTGGGTCTGGGCAATGTGATTGCGTGTAAGAATGCTTATAAGTAAGGCTTAGTTGTATTTGTGTATACGAGGAGTCTTGCAATCTTTTTGTTTAGTGGGTTTAATCCTACCACATTGAATAGAGCCGTGTCTGTAGGATTGACTGACTTGCCAAATCCAGGACTTGATGAAATATTCGCTATGATGATGGTAAGCAAAACATGTGGAGAAATAGAATTTGCTTGAACATGGCGTTTTGGTCAATGCTTAATGCTCTTTTTGATTAGGGATGGCATGACGATTGCTACAGATATAGCCTAAGAAATTGATAGCCCCCTTAAGTTATGAAAGAATAGCCTATTTTCAGAAAAGACAAGCAATTCAAAATTTGTTACTAAGTGGTAAAGTTCTGGAAGAGATTATGTTGTTGGCATAGGAACGAGTATGTTGATTCTAATTACTGTTAGCCCCAAATCATGTCGTGTGCTACACTAAGTTTAATGCTGTCTGAGCCTAAAGGATCTGAAAAGCCCAATTGCAGAGACCTATGAGGAGAGAACTAAACTGGGTTATATGAGAATATGGGCGCGACCTCGAAAGAGCTCATAAGCCCTATATCTGGAATTCATGTAAGCCG
>SNQN01004915.1:23344-44641 GCA_008642245.1 Bassia scoparia | reverse complement strand
GCAGCTCATCAAATTCTCTTAAACCAATCTTATGGGTGTTACATGACATATATCGTACTACTTTGTAGCAATTAGCTAGGGCATGTTACTTCAGTTAAATTCAATTTCGTACCTTTTTTATTCTAAAAAAAATCCAGTTCAGCTCAATTATTGTTTTCAGTTAAAGTAACAAACTCTTACTACTCCATTTGATCCAAAATACTTGTTATATTTGGTATTTTTACAAGACACGACTTTAAATATTCATTCCTCATGCTCGTTCTATATCGTTCTATTTTTTTTTGTTCTTATGAGTTGCATGAAATATATCATATAAAAAATTACTTAGACTTTTTAAAAACATGATGATTTAAAGAACTGCAACAAAAATGTTCAAACCACTTTTTTTTGATTTTTTTTGTTAAAAAAACTTAAAACAAAAAACCCAAGCTCGTAATTATAAAACTAGAATTTGAAAATTATTTGTTGACACAAATCAAACAAGATTTCAAGATGATTATATATTTACCGTGTTATAAAAAATAAATACTCCATCAAACAAATTATTGAATAATTGTACTTTACAACGCATGACAAGATAAAACTTTTAAAAATTAGTATATCTAATTATGTATTTGTGAATATAAAACACTGATTATAAAAATAAAAGTTGAAACGAATCCAATGAGATATCAGTTGACTATATTTTTTCTTAAGTACATGTCACAAATCACGATCAAAACGAAAATGTGAATAGTGTCAAAAATACAATTGTTACGTTTATTTTGTCATAGAAGTACAATCAAATTTTAAAGTGGACAATGACACTTCATCAAATGTAGCAACTTTTTTTAAATCAAGGAAGTAACAATTTGTCCTCCTCTTGCCTGTGGGCCTCGTTATCGTCTAATTTATCCATGAGAAATCCACATTCCAATTTAGTGACTGTTTTGACAGTCGCAAAAAAAATAAATAATTAGCGATCATTAAATTGGAGTGCAGATTGCCAAAGATGTGCGAAAATAAGTTAACACGATACACATATACAATATGTATTAAGTATTTTATGTCTCAAGATTAAGCCTTATGAAAAAAGTTCTACTTGTCCATGAAGTATCTACACAAGTTTCTACGTTTAAATCAGTTCCACTCGCATTTTGTCAAAGGCACGCACAGGAACTTAGAAAAAAAAATACTCCGTACTATTTTCTTCGTTTCAAATGACTCTTTACACTTATTGAGCATTCATCGTCTCCGCCCATTTATAGTAAGTTTTAGATTACTTGTTCTCTTTATTATTGGGGAAAAACACACACTCTCTATTCTCCTCATTCACATGATCCCTTTTTTTTTTTTTTCTCTTTCTTCCAAAAATTGGCTAGAAATTCGTGATTTTATAAGTATAGCGAGTATTGTGAAACAGAGAGAAGTACAAAGTACTTTATACTTATTGAGCATGTGGTCGAAGGTGGTGTTGGTGGTGGTGTGATGGTGCCGTGCTGGGGGTAGCTAGGTTGGTGGCGATTTGTGGGAATGGACGGGGTGAGGTGGGCTTGTGATTGGTGGTGGTTTGTGGGAAGTTGGTTGGTAGCTAGTGGTGGTGGGTGGTTGGAGAAAGGAGGAGAGAGAAAGCATGAAGGGATGAGGAAGGTAGGAGAGAGAAGGAATGAATGGAGTAGTGATTAAATAGGATTMAGGAGTGTTAATGGAGATTATGGGTGAAAATTGTRAAGTCAAACATGATTAGGAGTAGTCAAATYGTTGATGACATCATCAGGTTTGTTTTCGCAAAGAAATTTTTGTTTTGGGTTTCATTTGGCAAATAACGCTTTAAAAGATTTTCTTTCGCAAATTTTGGTTATAAAAAAAATCCTATGTATTAAGTATTTTATGTCTCAGGATTAAGCCTTATGAAAAAACTTCTACTTGTCCATTGAAGTATCTACACAAGTTCTCACGTTAAATCAGTCCACTCGCCATTTCGTCAAAGGCCCCAGGAACTTACAAAAAAATAAAATAAAAATACTCCGTACTATTTTTTCGTTTCAAATTACTCGTTACACTTTATTGAGCATTCATCGTCTCCGCATTATTTAAGTTTTAAATTACTTGTTACTCTTTATTATTGGGGGATAACACACTCTCTATTTCTCTCATTTCACATGAGTCCTTTTATTTATTTTTTTGCCTCYTTTCTTCCCAAAAATTTGGCTAGAAATTCGTGATTTTATAAGTATAGCGAGTATTGTGAAACAGAGGAAACACAAAGTACTTTATACTTATTGAGCATAAAGTTGAACCACATAGATTTTTTTACTTCAGGAAAAGACTACACATACATCAAGTGTATGTGGTACCCACTACTTTACAGTATCACCTTTTTATTGGCTTTTAAATGGGACCCTTTGATTTAAATTATGGCAAACTTTTATATGCAACCTGCCACACCAAATTTATGGTGTGGCAAGGATAAATTGTAAAAAATACCCTTTTAACTGTACAAAAGGATCAAACCCTAACCCTAACCCCCTCTCTCATTCTGCCGTCATGCTTTCTCTTCTCATCTCCCTCTTTTCTTCAAGCCTCATTTCTCCTCCATCTCTGCTTATTTCCAGATTCCTTGCTCGATCATCTTCCCTTCATCTCTTGCTAATTTCTCCATTTCGCATCTCTTAATTTGTCGCTTTCTCATCATCGAAGCTTCTCGATCATGGCTTCTGCTTCCGATGATTTCGTCAAGGCCAACGTTATCCCAATGGCGTCGCCGTCATCACTTTGATCGTCCTAAAGCTCTCAATGCCATGAATATTGGTCTGTTTCCCTCTGGCGCCGTGTTTGATTGCGACGACGAACGTGTCGAAAGCTTCATGAGTAGTTGTTGTTGCTGCGATGATCTCCATCTAATTTGAGTTTGATTATTGTTGCGTGTTTCGATTGATCTCTGATTCACTGTATCACTGTAGTAAATATATTTCATAAAAGTAGTTTAATATAAATTCGTAAAAGTAGATCTTTATAATTGAAAAGTAGTTCATATAATTCATAAAGTAGTAAATATATTTCATAAAAGTAGTTTATTATAATTCGTAAAAGTAATCTTATAATTGAGAAAAGTAGTTCATATAATTCATAAGTAGTTAAAATATATTTCATAAAAGTATTTTATAATTCGTAAAAGTAGATCTTAGAATTGTAGAAAAGTTTATTTATATAATTCATAAAGTAATTCTTATAATTCAGAAAAATAATTGTGATATTTCATAAGTAGTCTATATTTCATAAAAGTAGTTCATAATTTCATAAAAGTTCATATTTTTCATAAAAGTAGTTTATATAATTCGTTAAAAGTAGATCTTATAATTGAGAAAAGTAATTATGATATTTCATAAAAGTAGTTCATATAATTCATAAAATTAATTTTTATAATTCAGAAAAATAATTGTGATTTTTATAAAGAGTTCATATATTTTATAAAGTAGTTCAATATATTTATAGAAAGCAGTTCATATATTTTTATAAAAGTAGTTCTATATTTTAAAAGTAGTTCATATATTTCAGAAAAGTAGTAGTTCTTAGAATTCAGAAAATAATTGTGATATTTCGTAAAAGTTCTTCTAGTATTATCGTAAAAGTAGTAGTTCTTATAATTTAAAAGTAATTGTGATATTTCGTACTAAAAGTAGTTCTTAATGCGTAAAAGTATTGTCTTTTTCGTTTGATTGTTTTTCTCGTTTTTCATTTTTTTTTGAAATTTTTTCTGTACAGATTGCTGCAAATATTGAAGAAGGAGAGAGAAGTCAGGAAGATTGGGAAGAGGCAGATTGCGCAAATTACTTTTTAGGAAAAATTGTTAGGCTTGTTGTGGCCTCTTTTTGTGGGCCTTTGTACTATTTAGTTTTTTTAAAATGTTTGGATTGCAGCACACCAAATTTTTATGTGTGGTTGAGTTACCACACAAAACGAGCTGTTAATTATTCCCTTTCCAACCTTCCCCTCTTTTTTTGTTTTAATGTGTTGTCTAAATTTTATTGGCTAAAGAAAAAATGTATGTGGTATCCACATACACTATATGTGACCTGTTTGACAAACGATTGTGGTTGGTTTGATTGGCTGGTAGTTGTTGCTGCTTGATAAAAACATGTTTGACAATTTGACTGTTGGATGTTAGTTTAGAGATCAAATTACATTAATGGCATCAATAATATATTCCACTTATTTCTTCTTATTTCACATTAATTATCACTTATATTTACAAATGATTACTTATCACATAATTAATAATTAATGTATTTTTATTAATTATTTGTTTACTAATTATTAAATATGTAATTACACTGTAGTAATTAATATTATTATTAATTATTGAATTATTATTATTATAATACTGTATAATCATCAATTAATTAATTATTAATTATTATTAATATTATTATTAATTATTAATTATTGATGTAATTCTTATTTTAATTATTGATTGTGAATTCTTAATTCTTAAATTAGTGATTGTGAATTCTTAATTCTTAATTATTAATTGTGAATTCTTAATCTTATTATTAATATGTGAATTCTAATTATAATTTAATTGTGAATTATTAATTATTAATATAATATTAATTATAATTATTAATTATTAATTATTAATTATTAATATTAATTATTAATTATATATTAATTATATAATTATTATTATTAATTATTAATTATTAATTATTAATTATTAATTATTAATTTTTAATTATTAATTAATTTAATTTATAATTATTAATTATTTAATGTATTAATTATTATTAATATTAATTATTAGTTCTTAATTATTAATGTAGGTAAATTAAGGGTTAAAATATATTATTTTAAATTTAACAAGCCAAAAGCTACATGAAAAGCTACTCCAAGTAGCTTTTTGGCTGAAAACTCAGCACCAACAAAGCCATTTATTAAACTCTTTTTTTTTGCTGTTTGACCATTTTGGAAGCCAAAAGCCAAAAGTCAAAATCAACTAAAAAGCTGGTTGCCAAAAAGGCGTGTATGTATATCACTATCTTTTACTTCATTTGTTTCTTTTTAATACTCCGTACAAAATTAGTCCAATTTAAAGGGGATACTTATTCGAAGTCCACTTTTATAGAATTTAAGTTCACTTTTCGTGTGAACTTCCGACACACCCTTCCTCCAATCCCTCCTAACCCAACACCACAACCACACCAAGGCATCCTACCACCAAAACCACCACTAACACCACACTACCACCACCTAAAAACATGTGGATTTGAATGGCATGGACGCCTTGCATGGCGCCAGACGATGGTGTGGACGCCTATGCAAGCATCCATGCCTGGTGGTTACAAAGGTGGAGAACTGAAGAGTAATATGGAAGTTCACACAAAATGTGAACTTTAATTCAGAAAAAGCGGACTTCTTTAGCAATCGAATTTAAAATAACTATTTTTTTCCGTTTTTATTGCACCAGTAATTTGTTTATTCCGTAAAGCGTAACCTTACCCAAAAAAAAGCTCCCATCTATAAAAACATATCAAATAAATAGGTGTGAAGCATATTTTGCGTGAATATTTCAATTTCAAATTCCAAAATCGTAACTTGGCCATATTGCGACGCTTATTCATTCGTATTTCCAAACTATATTCGTTCTCCCGCATAACAATCTTCAACCTACTGCACACCTCTAATAATACAGAGCACTGATGAATAAGAAGAAGAAGAAGGTGAAGTAATTCGCAAATAAATGGAGAATAAGCTTCTCAAAGACTTCAATTTGCCGCCAAATCCGCCGGAAGAGCACGACACCGCTGGCGCAACGCCGTCGATTAATCATACGGAATGCCGTCGTCGCTTTCGTTACGTCACTAACCTCAAAAACGCTGTCAAGCTGCCAAAACTATTCAGGTACGTTAACGGCTTTTGCTATTTGGATTTTAAAATGTCGATTATTTGGAAAAAATAATAATCATAAGTGTCGAATCTTGTGTTTGATGTTTGTCGAATTTTACTATTGACCTTACTTTTTTTATTTTTATTTTTAAAAAAAAATTGTTTTCAAGCTTTTTCAATGGCCTGTTGAAAATATCTCGAGTTAGTGACTATTGTTAATGCGTACTACTACACTTTTAATGTATGGTTGTTGAATTTAGCCCTAATTGACTTTTTTGTTTACCATTTCTGTTCATTTGTGTTGACTTGTGCATTTTTTTTAAAGACTAATTAACCTAAATTTTAGCGACATAATTTCGTTTGAAAATAAAGGCATGATTTCACACTTTCACAAAAATAAAAAAAAATTGAATTAATGAGTAAATTGACTGATACAATTTGCAATGATACGTAATTGAGGTGAAGAACAAAGCTACAAGTCCTTGATTCATCTATTTAACCCTCAAAACGTTCTTTCCCTTTTCTTTTTTGTTGATACATTATCCGTTGTCAATGTACATTTTTCAAATATTTCGTTCTTTGGAAGGATTCAATTACCTTTTCATTTCCTTCATTTGTTTTGTTAAGAGATGAAAATGATGAAAATTGCTCTTTTTCAAAAATAAAAAACATTTTCATTTGAAGAACAAGAAATGAACATTTTTATCTACACGTTATTTCCATGCCGGCCATGCTTTCCTCTCTCATCATTCTCTTTCCTTTGACTTCCCTCATTTGACGATTTGTATTGGGTCAATATTGAAAATTTTCTTTGAAAGAAATAATAGTATACGTGAAAGCGTGTTTAAGAATGACGAAAACCCTTTTTTCTTTGGGATGTTTCAAATTAATTGGAACATTTTTATTCAGTAATAACTTCATATCGTGCTTAGGGGTGAGCGTGGTGTGGTTTGGTGCGGTCTGGAGCCTAAACCACACCAAATCGCAATTTTGCGGTTTGGGATTTTCTCATACCAAATCGCACCACAAAAATTTCCAGACCGCACCAAACCGTACCGCAATTTGCTGTTTGGTGCGGTGCGGTTTCACTTCTTTCTATAGAAAAACTCTAAAATAATCTATTTTTTTAATATATTACAAGTCTTTGTCTCTATTTAATTTAATGAAGTTCATAATAATATATAAAATAAATAGGAATGTTGTTTTCGCAAGACCGCAACGAAGCATCTCTAACGAGTTATTCCCCGCTAGTCTCGTGCAATGTCAATAATGACAAGGAGAGCTAATCAAATCTCTGAGAACTCAAAACAACAAATATATATACTTCTCTCTAAGTTTATAAATTTTGGAAATTGGAATAATAAATTTAAATTTAAAATTATTTATAAAAATGCGAATTATGATTTGAGCTTTAAACCGTAAATTACTTAAATTGCGATTTGCGGTTTGGTTTGGTTTAAAAAAATCCATAAACCAAACCAAATTACAAAATTGCGGTTTGTGGAAATCAAAACCCAAACCACACTTTTCGGACCGCAAACCAAACCAAACCAAATCGTCAAATTACGGTCCAATTTGCGATTTGATGCGGTCTAGATCGCACTCTGCTCAGCCCTAATCGTGCTCATCTTCTCACATGTTCTCATTTTAGTTTTCTTCCTATTTATTTCTCTCCTCTATATTTATTCTACTAAGTGCAAACTAACTTGGTTGCAATTATTTTGGAATGGAGGTGATATTTTTTTAAATAATTGATAGTAAAGGCTAGATACATAAGTTGAATGGATAGGCAAACACATTGGTAATGCTATGTGCTCAAAGTTTGATATTCTTCAACCCACATATAAAACCCAACTCCCTTCAACTACGAAAGTACTCCCTACTAAGTAAATAATTTATAACTCCATTTCGTCCACTCACTACCTCTAATCCCTAATATTGCAACATGTGAACTCGACGAATTTTTTATTGTCAATTATTTAAAAATAGTTTACTTATTTGATAGTAGAACGCATTTTTTGTGTGTGTTTAAAGAGCTATAAGGGCATGGATGAAGGAAAAGAAAGCTCCAGTCGTTTATTTTACTCGCTACGTTTCCTTAATGTTCACATAACATGCTACATGTTTTTGGGTAAAACTTACTCTATCCTTCTTCTCACAATGGTTCCTTATTTTTTTTCTCTCTATCTTCTTTCATTCCAACATTTAATGTGTCCGTAAAATTCCATTTAGCGATAAAATTGAAACGGAAGAGAAGTATAAATCTAATAACCTTCTGACGTATCCTCATTTTTAATAACATACACTATGGGTTAAACATGTTGATCATTAATGAAAATGATTTGTCCCTAATAATATAGATGATTAATGTAACAAAGTTTGAACTTTTTAAAATTAAAAAAACTCCAAATTTAGACAGTGGAGAGAGTTATATTTTAGGTATGAGAGATTTCAAAAGATATTGGAAAAAACTTTCTTTCTTTCGTCGCTTCTTAAATTAATTGGTTTAATTTGATTATTTCATTATTTGAGGAGATTTTTTAGCTTATCTAAATGAATAAAAAGATATATCAGATTTGAATATTAATAAGAAGTAATAATTTCAAATATTATATAGGAATATAGTAGTGACGAGTTCTTTCATTAGTTAAAAATTTAAATTACGTTCTTAATGATAAAGAGTTCTAATAATGCTTAAAGATGAAGATAATTAGGATTCTGCCTCGAAAAGATGAAAATTATGCTCTATTTTATCTTTGTAATCTATCTCCCCCAAAAAACTTTGTAATCTATCTCATATCTCTTCAAAAAATACAGTAATTTCGAAGTTTTTAAGTAGCATCACTTTCTATTCTATTTTAGAAAGTAAATTTTGGAAAATATAGGCCGTGGACAGACCTAATAACAAGTGAATTTATGGTATGTGAATACTTGATATCTTCAAAATTCTAAATTTAATACCGTACAGTCATAACACTTTAACACGCAGTTCTCTTGTTGCTATTGCTTAAACCACTTAAAGTAATGTGCTTAGTGATCGATCATACCAACCTTCTTGATTAAGGTTCTAATAAGCACCCAAGAATACTTTAATTAAGGTTTGTGGACATTGCACGATAGTTTATTCCTTGGATATTATGCTAGATGACACATTAACACCACTGTTAAGGTTAATGCAATCATCACATGATAGTTTTTTGGATCATAATGCAAATCTAGAAACACCCTAAATCATGAATTAATATTTTTTGGTGCAATTATTCATATACTAATTACTAATAATACGGCGCGAGCCTGTTTAATATATTATTGCTTGGGTAGTGCAGTACGTATTTCATCAATGCATATATTTAATCTGTCATCACATTATACAAGTTATTTGCAACAAAGGGAATTGCTCTCTAATCTAGTTCTTTCCTTGTCACAATACTATATCCAAAACCCCCCACTTGTCATTCCTAATATGTGGTCCCAGATTGGAATCCACATAGAAAATAGTGCAATGGAGCCTGACTTTGTCAATCATCTACTGTCATAAAAAGAAATGGCAAAGTAGATTCTGCCGAATTTAATATGTTTTTGACGTTTACTTTACACAAGTGATCTAATCAGTTTTTGCCCAGAAACTTCCTGAAGTTTCACTGAGTGGTGATTGCTCAAGATAAGAATATGACATATTGTACTGTCATGAGGCCTGTTACCCCAGTTCTGGGAATTGAATGAATTGGTTTCTTAATATGATATGGCCATGAGTGGTGATACAAGTAGCCTAGTGCTGCATGTATCAATGTAGTAGGGGCATATTGTCCTTAGATGAGTACAGTCACGTGAACACAAAAAAATGGTCTATTGTTTTTTTTCAATATAGTTGTGATTTTGTCATTCATTTAATCATTTTAGTGTGATTTTGTCATACTTTGATAATTTTAGCACAATAACATTTTGCCTTGCTGCTGGTTGAATGCAGCACTAGGCTGCATAAATCATTTCTCATATGGCCATAACTATCTGTTGGTTTTGCTGAGTTTGTTATATCCAAGCATGCTGTCCTCACTTAGTTTTGCCCACAGCACTAGTGCCAAGTTTATACTTGCTGCCATAAAAAACCAAGTAGATACCTGCATTTAGGTACCCATGTCTCTAGGACTATTAATATGTTAGGTACCCAACACACTAGAAGTTCTCTTGAAAATTTCTGATTCCTAATATAGTAGCACTTCTGATGTTAGGTACCCAATGCAAGATTTTTTTTATAACTCCACAGTAAAGAGGTTGAAGAGGGATCCTATGATAGGAAAATGTTTACCTTTTAACAATGTAGTTTATATTGAATTGTACTTAAGGCCTTTAGCCCTTTCTTATGCTACATGGTTTTAAAATGGTTTTCTTTCTTTTTATTTTTTTGTCTAGAATACCTATTTTGGACTCACTACGAGAATATTACCTAGATTTCAATTAATTGTCCAAAACTATTGTTCAAAACACCTACTTTTATCTAATTTTTTGACCCATACCTTGACCCAATTCTACCAAGAATTGTCACGTGACTTAATTAACCCATTTTCCGCGTAACTTGGAAGATTGAAAGTCCCCAAATTACATAAAAGGAAGATATATCTTCTAATTGAGTGAGAGATAATGGAGATTTGGTGAAGAGCAAAATAAATTTTGTAACCTTCATAAAGATTCTTGATTGAATAATTCATTATTAAACTCTAGGGCTCTTGATACCATGAGTGAAGAAGGTCTAGCAACATAGTGTAACATGCCTACATGGTCTGTTTCCTAAGAAGGATATCTAGAGAACATGGCTATGATTGAAATCACTTACATAATTATGTATTTATGTCTACGTTTTACTAGCGGGATATGAATCATATATAGTGAATAAACTGAATATAATGTATGATGGTCATTCTGCAAACTAATGGAGAAGAGAAGGCTTGTTGAATATCAAACTTGGACTATCGTTTTGTACCCTGATCGGATAGATCTAAAAAAATGAAGCACAATGACTCTAATCCTACATAATGACCAGCTTGATTTGAAAGAATGCAACCTAATGGGTTATTACTAAGAGACTGCAGAGCTTTTACTATGTCAAATCCAAAGTTTAGCACTGTTAATGATCATCATTCCCAACAGTGAATGACCGCAGTGGCGTTGTAGAGGGAAAAGGAAAGTAATTGTATGAATCACAAAGCAGCAATATAGTAGTAATAAGGATTTGATTGAATAATTGATATTACTTATCATAAGTTGTAATAGTATCTGATCTCTATCAGTAATTCACACGCATAATGTCTTTCGTGTGGTGTTGCGTTGTTGAGGTATTTTGATCTTGAAGTTAATTGCGTTCACTAGTTTGTGCTAACTGTTAACTAGGATCATACCCAAAGATTTATATTGTATTTGCATTTTGACTTCTCTTTTATTTATTTGCAACATCACATGTTCCTGGTATRGTTAACTATGTACTCAGATGATTATATATTGTTTTTCACCAATTGACAGGAATTGCGTGTTGCTTTCATGGTACATAAAGCAGCAATTCGTTTCAGCGATGGTATGGAACTTTAAAATTATCTGTATACGATCTCCCTCCAATAAACAGTAAACTCTTGATTTTCTGAGTGTTGTGTAAATAAAATCATTTTTGCAGCTGGTAGAACTGATTATAAACTTTCAAAGGAAACTGAAGAGGCAGGCTTTGGAATCGAAGCTGATGAATTGGCATCAATTGTTCGTGGCCATGATACAAAATGCTTTAAAACCCACGGGGGTCTAGAAGGAATTGCCAAGGAAGTATCATCATCACTTAAAGATGGAATCCCATTGAATGATGTACCTCGTAGACAAAATATCTATGGACTCAATAAATACACCGAGAAACCTCCTAGAGGTTTTTGGACTTTTGTTTGGGAAGCACTGCATGACTTAACCTTGATAATTTTGATGGTTTGTGCTGTTGTTTCAATAGGGGTAGGAGTTGGTACAGAAGGGTTACCAAAAGGCATGTATGATGGGGTGGGAATTCTACTGAGTATATTTTTGGTTGTCTTTGTAACTGCTGTGAGCGACTACAAACAGTCACTGCAATTTAGAGACCTGGACAAAGAAAAAAAGAAGATTAATGTTCAGGTCACAAGGGATGGATATAGGCAAAAGATATCCATTTATGATTTGGTTGTTGGTGATATCGTTAATTTGTCCACYGGAGATATAGTTCCTGCTGATGGAATCTTCATCTCTGGCTATAATTTGTTGATTGATGAGTCAAGCTTGTCAGGTGAGAGCGAGCCACTTGAGGTAGATCAAGAAAAGCCTTTTCTTTTGTGTGGAACTAAAGTACAAGATGGTTCTGCTACAATGCTTGTGACTGCTGTTGGTATGAGGACTGAATGGGGAAAATTGATGGAGACTTTAAGCGAGGGAGGTGATGATGAGACACCTTTGCAGGTGAAGCTAAATGGAGTTGCTACTATTATTGGAAAAATTGGATTATTGTTTGCTGTACTCACATTTTTAGTGTTGACAATTAGATTTCTAGTAGAAAAGGGGGTTGATCATGAGTTGACTCACTGGTCTTCAGGAGACGCRCTGAAGCTCCTAGACTTTTTTGCAATTGCAGTGACRATAATTGTTGTCGCTGTTCCTGAAGGACTTCCATTAGCAGTGACGTTAAGCCTTGCCTTTGCGATGAAGAAATTGATGAATGACAAGGCACTTGTTAGACATCTTTCTGCTTGTGAAACAATGGGTTCTGCCACTTCCATCTGCACTGATAAGACTGGTACACTCACTACAAACCACATGATAGTTGATAAGATTTGGTTGTCTGGAAAAAACAAAGTATTGAGAGGAAATGAAGTGAAATCAGAAATATCTGAGACTACCTTGGCTATACTATCACAAATTATCTTTTTAAATACTGGCGCAGAAGTTGTAAAGGGCCTTGATGGGAAGACATCCGTTTTGGGGCAACCAACTGATTCGGCAGTTCTTGATTTGGGGTTGCTTCTGGGGGGTGATTATGATACATTCCGTCAGCAGTACAAGCTAAAAAATGTGGAGCCTTTTAGTTCTGTTAGAAAGAAGATGTCAACTCTTGTGGTTTTGCCACAAGGTGGCACTCGAGCCTTTTGCAAGGGTGCATCAGAAATTGTTTTAGGCTTGTGCARCAGAATGATTGATTGCAATGGAAATATTGTTAATCTKTCCGAAGAGCACATAAAGACTGTAACTAATGTCATAAATGGTTTTGCCAATGAAGCTTTGAGGACTCTTTGCTTGGCTTATAGGGATATGGATGATGAATATGTTGAAGACAATATTCCTGAAGATGGCTATACATTAGTAGCAGTTGTTGGTATCAAGGATCCTGTTCGCCCTGGTGTCACAGAGGCTGTTCGGACATGTTTAGCTGCTGGAATCACTGTGCGCATGGTTACAGGTGACAACATATATACAGCTAAGGCTATAGCAAGAGAATGTGGTATACTATCAGAAGATGGCCTTGCCGTAGAAGGATCAGAGTTTCGTAATCAGACTCCTGGGGATATGAAATCAACTATATCAAGAATTCAGGTATCTTATCCCTATTTTGTAGAAAGTAGAAACTGTCTGACTGGCATTTTTCGGTTCMAATGTATTRWATAATAATAATTTTCTTTATCAGGTAATGGCTCGATCTCTGCCATCAGATAAGCACACACTAGTGAGTAACTTGAGAAATATTGGGGAGGTAGTTGCTGTGACAGGTGATGGGACCAATGATGCACCTGCCCTCCATGAGTCTGAATCTGGATTTGCTATGGGAATGCGGGAACAGAGGTTAGTCACTTATTAATTTCAGTTGTGCTAGATAATTCCACAGAGGTCCATCAGTCTTCAGACTCGTTTGTTAATGGTAATGACTCATTTTCACCGTGTGGTTATCGTAATGCTTCCCTTAAGCTATATTTGGTTGGGGTCTTGTAATTTTCCGGAAAATGAGGAAATTCCATGTACAATTTGGCTTATATATTCTGAAATTGACCAGAACCAGGGTCTATTATAAATCGAGCATCTCAGCCACATAAGTTTAGCCATATATCATGATGCCTTCACTTAGGTCCTAGTTATCAAAACTTTCTCTAGTCTTTCACAGCTCTGGGACTGACTTTTGGGCGATTCTATAAAGATAATCTTCCCGTAATTTTTTTTAAAACACACACCCAAAACAGAGATTTAAATCAATTAAAAAAGACAGGAAGATTTTTTTAAAATAATTCTGCAGCTAGAGAGCTACAGAGATTGATAATGAATCACTAGAGATCACCTTGGGTCTGGACCTGGAATAGTGGGAATCTGAGCCTGAGATTCCATATTAAACCAACAAGCTTCTGTCTACAGGTTGGAAGGAAAATGCTGATGTCATTATATTGGATGACAATTTCTCCACCATTGTGAAGTAGTCAAATGGGGTAGAGTGCTACATTATATACCAAAAGTTGTGCATTCCAATTGACTGTCAACATTGTTGCATTATTGATCAATTTTGTCGCAGCATGCATCATGGTTAGTCCAAGTTTATTGTTCTTGCTCATTGTATGATTTCTTTGTACATTTCATGGAAACATTTTGATGGGACTCCTAGGTTTGCTCCATTGACGGCTGTGCAGTTGCTGTGGGGTCAACATGATATATGGATACACTTGGTGCTTTGGCCCTGGTACAGAACCCGACTGACGAGCTCATGCACAGACTCGATTAGTAAGAATGCAACGAATTTTTACCAAGGCTATGTGCGAGAAATATTCTTGGCCAGAGTGTATATCAGACTGACGTCCTTGCTGTTCTGAGTTTCAATGGAGAGCAGCTACTTGAATTACTGGCTCAGATTCCAGGCTATTGGAATACTGTCAATCAACACTTTTGTGTTCTGCCAGGTCTCACTCTCTTTTTCAGAGATAGATGGTTTCTGATTTCCCACTGTCTCAAATTAAGGAAGTATAGTGTCAATTTTCATACAATTTTTTATAAGAAATTTGTGGCTTCTCACAATTTTTTGCTCATATCATGTTGTGCATTTATCAAATGAGCTAAATATGAAATGTGCAACATGAAATGAACAAGACATGTGAGGGAATGTGTGATGTKTCTAGTTCTAGATACTCCTACATGCCTAAAAGATGCTCCAACTTCATGTTTGATCTTTAAAAACCCAAATATCACATTTTGTGGTTTATAGGTTGTTCTTCCGATTCCAGAATCAGAAGGTTCTATGGACTGTCATGACTGGACATGTTTTTTGGTTGGAAGAATAAAGGAAGACAAAAAATTTGGGTTGTTAAACTGCAAATTTACAGCAACATTAAAGTCGGTTTCAAACATGTGACTCATTACAATTTCCTCCACAAGCTCCTCTTCCTAATATATCTATCATACTAATACCTGATGTTTCCCTTCTTTTTTCCTTAACCACACCTGCTTTCTCCCTAAATTAAGCCTAACAAACTAATAATGCAATACCCATGATACCCCAGTCCTTCAACATTAACCAGTTCATTACAGGAGCGAGGTATACTATTATTAAGAGTGACTATATGATGTACGAAAAAAATATATTAAAAGTAACTGTGTTCAAGTTTTGACATTGAAGATCAAAAACCAGAACTCGAAATGATACCAAAAGGCAATAGCCAAGCGAGCATTAATGAAGTAATTAGATCCCTATCAATTAAAACATCAATATCCTTGTGTCACTGCTCTACTGGTACTCTGGCCATTTCAGTGTGCTCTGCTAGGGAATAGGACTGCTCAAGTGCTCATTGATGAAAACTAYGCAAAACCGTTGTTATGTTATATTGTTTGCACTGGTTTAAAATTCATTAGCTTAAACTGCATCTGTTTTCTCAAACTTCAACAGGTTTTCAATGAAATCAACAGTCGTGATATAGAGAGAATAAATGTTTTCAGTGGCATATTCAGCAGCTGGATATTCATTGGCGTAATGGTTTCCACAGTAGCATTTCAAGCAGTCATAGTTGAATTTCTGGGTACTTTTGCAAGCACTGTACACTTAAACTGGCAACTATRGTTGATCAGCATTTTAATCGGAGCAGTTAGCATGCCTATTGCTGTCATCTTAAAGTGCATTCCCGTTGAAAGGAATGCTTCTCCGCAACAGCATGATGGGTATGAAGTTCTGCCTACTGGTCCAGAGCAGGTTTAGATATTAACATCTGAGACATTTCAAGAGGTATTTGAAAGCTAGTGGTATCCTGGCATAAGAAACACATTTAACAGCTAGCAACTTTAGATGTTATCTCAAGAGGTAGTTTTGCTTGTGGCTTCTTTCATGAGATGATATTATATGCACCATCCTCGACTTCCACCTGAGTTGGTGCCGCTAGCATATTGGAAAAGGCCGGCCACTAACTGCCACCATTGTTGGAGCTAAAACACTTCATGAAGTTGCCTATCAGGTGGGAAACCAGACAGAAATGTTCCGCGGTTGCCTGTAAGCGTCCGGTGTGAAGGGCTTTTGTAACATTAGTATCATGTTGAGTAATTTTTTTCTCTCTTTTACTGAACTTTTCCGAGTTGATGTATATTGTGGGGATTGTAACAAATAATTTTTGTTTTTTGCTAACGATTTAACTGGCAAGGTATTAGTTGCACTTGATACTGAGCTTTTAGGTGATGTAATAAAATTATTAACTTCAAATTGAATATTATGGTTGACGTTTTTGTACGCTGATGATATTGTGCACACTTTCTTCAAGAAAATATTTAAGTGTCAATGTGATTTTCAGATTTGAGCAATTGAAAACATCTCTCACAATTTTCTTTCAATGTTTGAATCCTGGTGAGCAATGTTAATACAGTACTGTGAACGAAGCACATCTCTTAGGGCTTATAAAGATAAATATATTTTTAAAATGCGTTAAACTTTGGAATGCCATGTCTAAATATAGAGCGACTCAATGTACTCGTGTATTCATTTAATATAATACTAGTTTTTACGTGCACGCGCGGCTTGTGAAACTTGTAAAAGAAATAAAAAAGTAAAAAAATTTAATATATATTCACACTCTTTGAATGTATTTGTTTATGAATTGGTGTTTTTTTTCAATCATAATTTTTTACTATCAATGTTTTAGTTTTAAGTAGTAGTTTATTGATAAATTTAAAACCTTCCTTTATTGAAAATTTATATGGAAATTAAATAAGTGAAGATTTTAAATATGTAGTTTATATTTACCATGGCGAATAAGGACATTCCCGAACACCATGCTCCCTGCTTATAGATAACTTATCTAAACCCCAAGACATCTTAGCTTTTGCATTTAATATAATGATCCCTCCGTCTCTTTGATTCTTGAAGTGAACCTATATTTTTGTTTGTTTGGAATTTGTTTTAACTTCAACCATATTCACATTGTTTCCACAGAAAGTAGTTCATACCATATTAATTACTATTCTGTATTCCTATAAGTTTACATTTTTTTTTTTTTATAAAAAAAAAAAAAAAACCACAAAAATCAATTTTTAACTCACATTTATTATTTTTTTTTCCCGTTATAATAACTAAACAAATTCATTGACTCTCCATCCAAATAGGTATCTTAATACTACAGTAATACTTCCTAATTAAAAATTCTCCGTTCTAAATGAGAAGAGCAAAAAGGAACATGAAAGTACGATTCATACGGAGTATATAATGGATTGGTAACCACGAAGAATTACATACAAGGAATGCAGACAGCAATACAACTCTATTATCTCGGGTCTCCGAATGTGTCTGAAGCTAATACAACGCACCAAAAAAATGTAGATCAATAACAACCTCAAATCTCTATGCTGACCTCGCTATCGACATAAAACTGCTTCATTCTTCTAATCAGTAATCATATTGCTAAGATACAAGATAAGGCTTACAATTGTAGAAAAAATGACAACATATAATTACCTACAATACTAATCAATCTTCCTATTATTTTAAAAAATACATCATATCTAAAGGGTTAAAAGGCGCTGAGTAACAAAGAATCTACTTGTATCTCCGCTTCGTTCTCCATAAGCAACTACTCCAAGACCGTTATTACATAACCGCCAATACCGACTACAGTTACAGGTTTCGGAATATAAGTATGGAGATAACAACACAACAGCACCCTTTGCATTGCCCAACACCTGAAAGACAAATAACACATTCATGATTGAATCTATTAAAGATAAGAAAATTGAACTTAAACTAGTGGTCATTATTTCGCATAATATCAATCTAAAACAAATTCCCAGGTGATAAAATTGTTGATGGATAAACGGTTGATATGCTGTACTGCTTCAACTTATATATTATGAAATCTATTAAAAGGTTTGATGTCTTGAAAAATCACATCGGAATATTAGCATATTAGCATATATAACAACAAAGAGTGGCAACAGACACCAAACCTGTGTTTAGAGCACTAGTGTACTTGGTCACCAAGAAGTTGGTCAGTTAGCTGAATACGCCATGCCGAGTTCAGTAAAATTATCCACATGAACCTATGCTCAAGCCCACAGAAACAAGACTTTCAATACATAGGCTCCATACAAAAACAGCAGAATTAGGCGACAACTGCAATTGAGCCATGTACAACAGTCAGTTCATCGAGTTTAGCTTTTCCCTGAAATTAGGAAATAGTTCATGTCAGTGTAAACTAAATACTGTATCAGAAACACCTTTCAACAAAGCTATGAAGATTCAATCATCACCTCAATCTGCACCTTTTTTTTAATAGCACAAAGCTAAGTGGAAGGAAATTAACACGAAAAAATTTCCCACACGGACTCTGCATTTCGTTTTGTTTCTTATAACTTGCCTAGTTAGGATCAATGAATGATGTACAAACATCGATATACTATTAATAACTGATATACACACCAGAAATACTTTCTGTTGTTAGTACTGTTCATCATAAAGTGCCATGCTATTTCTCCATCATGTTACCCTTAAAGTGTGATTACAATAAATAAACATATGCATGCATTTTAAACACCAAGCCCTAATTTTCATGCATTAATCGTTTCTAAGAGCTTAGATTTAATGTAAAGCATGAAACACAGCTATTCAGTTGTGCCTTCAGCACCTTGTCATCTGCAGCTTGTTGCTGTTTTTTTTGCTCATGGGCCTCACTTGTGTGTTTCACTAGTCATGAATATTATCGTTTCCTATCCTTGATACCTAGGTCTCAAATAACTTTCCTAATAAAGGGAAAAATGGACTTCTATTCATGGTGGGTATATGAGATGGAGCTTATTATGTTATGTAGCTAAAAATAAAAAACTTTCATGTTATAAAGAATATCAAGCTTAACAAAAGGGTAAAAAAATCGATAGATTTCTATTGTTCAACTAATTCGAAATCATTGTGCTTCTTGTAAATGAAAGATAAATTTTAAAAAAGCTTCACAATCACCCTGAATTTCAATAATACTTCCATATAATTATTAGTCTGTTCCGATAAATTATTTCTGGATTTGTCACTGAACTCATTTACAACACAGATATTCGAAAGCAAGAACCACCCTTCATTGGAAAGTTAGAATGCCCTGGAGCACAGATTTGAATGCCCTTGCTGCAGTAGCACTGATGCACATAATGAATCCATAATGGAAACTCGGCTCCCCCTGTCGAAGTTCAAAGACACATCAAGAATTCCCAATCTCAATATATAAGTTCACATTCATCAGAATTGCAAAAGACTACCTAAAGCGATACAAATATATGATCCACGACAAGCCATTGTCTAAAAACGCATGATTTTAATCCGAACAAACAAAAGATCTTTACTATAATTCGTCCAATTATTACATAGTAACATTTAACAACATTACCATTACTACCACCCCAACAAAATCAGCAGTAATTCTACATCTCTTGTCAATCTCAATAATATACTTTCTCTTGATCACATATATATTTCTCTTGTTCCTTGTTCATCAACTTTATAAACAAGCATATGCGAACAACACGCGCAACCATATTGGAGCACCATAAGGTATCCGCATTGCATAAAAACCCACACATTCAGTAATCACAGCAAGCTACATCAAAGAATTTTGCCATTCCAAAAAAGCATAACTGCATAGTAAATCTAAAGCCTATTTAATTACCAATTCACTACCAAATATTATAGATCTAGTTAATTTTTTCCCAGTCACTATGGCATACTAAAAGTTCCAAATCAGAACACAAGATCCACAAAAGGATCAACAAAATTAAAGATAAAATATCAAAAACCCATATTTCTATTTCACAGAAAAAATCACCTACTGAATTCAAACAATTAAGAGGGAAAACAATCAATCAAACTGAATTAAATGCATATATATAAATTCAACAAGTGGAATGAAATTAAAAAATAAGAAAGCAAAAGCTCATATTAATATATTAATAGGAAGAAAATACCCCACTGCAATATAACACCACCAACAACAGGCACAAGGCAAGCATAGGTAACCCAAGCTTCCCTCTTGAAGGTCATCAAAAACGCAAAAAATGCAGTGAAAAACGGCGTCGTAGCACCGACAGCTTGATTGAATGAAACAGGAAGATATCTCAGAGAAATGTTACCGCCCACAACAGACCCACAAAACACAAGGCTCAAAGTTGCAATCTTCAACAATTGTGCCCTTGATTTGAGCCTTTGAAAAGGTACAATCTTGAAGATCACAATTGAAACATAGCTCAGAATTGAACAAGCTGACATATGACACATTGTCAGAAAAATTGGGAACCCAAATCCATAATTTGATAACAGAAGTTTGTTCAGCAACAAAACCCCAATGTTTGATGTGTACCATAAYGCGATCAGTGATCCTATAAAAATCATATCTTTTTTTATTGACATCTCTTAATAATTTTTTCAAAAAGGGGGTTTTCAAAATTTGGATCTTTGGATTTGAAGCTCTTACAGTGGTGAAGGGAGCTTCAATGGAGTGTCAAATCTAGATCAATTTCATTAGGAAAAAAAGATGGGTTTGGTTTAAAGTATGATAATAGATGTGTATAAGAGACATAGATCAATTTCATTAGGAAAAAAAGATGGGTTTGGTTTAAAGTATGATAATTTATACAAATATTAAGACATAATTCTGAGATATTACAAAAGAAAACTTTGATTTGTTTATTGTGTTTGACAAAAAGAGAGATGATGAAAGGGATGTTTTTGTGAATCCTAAGATGAGTTGGGAAGAAGGAAAARGATAGTAGAAAAAGAGAGGAATTATTTGGTGAGAGAAAACAGAGAATGTTGTTATTGAATTGAATCACTGTTGTTTGTAACTTCCAGTTTTAAGGAAGTAGTGCTCCACTCAACAGTAGTTGGAACAGAATAGTGGTCGGATTATCAATCAATTAGAGCAAATTAAGCAAATGTTGTTTCTTTCTGTTTTTTTT
>SNQN01004915.1:3698-23319 GCA_008642245.1 Bassia scoparia | reverse complement strand
ATTAGGCATTTAATTATGGTATGTCGTCACTATTGTTCTAGACGCATAGATCGAATTATTCACTCTTATTTATTTACGGATAGTAAAATCAATTGTCAAAATTTAATACGAAGTAAAACTAATGTGAAAATTAAATTCCCCCGTTTCGAATTTTCGACTACAACTTTTAGTGCTTTCAAAATTACTTGCACAAAATTTTCTTTTTGTAACAACACTCTCTAATTTCTCTCCTCCCACAAATGGGTCCTCTTAATTTCCCTAATCCTCTAAAAATTTTTCTCCCCCAAATTAACTAGAGTCGTTTTTGAATTGCCCATATTTCTAAGAGTACTCCAATACACTATCTCTTACGATTTTACATTTATTAACAGCGACTCGTTTTCTAGAGATATTATAAGTTAGTGAAAATGTATGTCTTTTGCTGTGGAATTCCTATTAACTTTAACTGAATAGATTCCCACACCTGCAACGACGATGGCCTTGTAATTATAATATGTTTGTGTAAATCTTTGTCTGTGAAATCTACCTAGGAATGAATCCTGTTTATTAATAAAGGATGAAATTTTGGTAAAATAAATGTTGATCATAACTTCATCTATTTTTTATAATTACTGAAGATTTCATAGTTATAAGTTTATTGTTTTTCCCCCTTTAGTTACCATAGCCCGAAATGTAGATAATTAATTGAACTTGTAATTATTTTGATTCGGTTGTAGAAGTCAAGTTAGTTAGATTGTGTAAACTAGATTAAAATTTGAATTATTTAGAGTCTTAAATAGTCCCTGTGTATAGCTCGCCTTCATAAATCGCAGCGATAATATATTTGGTTCCGCCCTTTTTGACCTCACACATTTAGTTAAACGATATATCCAGCAATAGAAACGGACTACAATGCTAAACCCTACGAAAGGTTTAAGCATCTAATATCCCTTCTTTTATTATTTGTAACCTAAGATGATAATCTTCATATTTTTTATTCTTTAAAAATAGTTCCAAGTGTCAATTCCCCAACCCCTATATGCTCCATATTAAGAAGGATTGGTCTAATTTAAATTACTAGACTATGAACTTTACTTTGAACATGCCATTTTTGAATCATTTGAACCATTGCCCTCCGAG
Source organism: Bassia scoparia (assembly GCA_008642245.1). Classification (NCBI taxonomy): domain Eukaryota; kingdom Viridiplantae; phylum Streptophyta; class Magnoliopsida; order Caryophyllales; family Amaranthaceae; genus Bassia; species Bassia scoparia. The sequence continues at coordinate 22,200 of SNQN01004915.1, read as the reverse complement.
ATTGAAAATTTATTTTCAATATATGCCTTGGAAATGGCGTGTGCAATAACAAGCCTGGAAACCCTTCAATTGGAATACATATTGCGCGTGACGTAATTTTTCATTATGATTCGAGTTATACAGGCCTATGGAAATACTTGCTTCTAGTTCCTATTATATAACAGCAAATTATGGACTTAGGTTATTAGCTGAGTTCACAATGATTAGAAATAATTAAGATAAAGTGAAGAAAACTATAACGGAGTTTAAGTAAAAAAATCGTATAACATGAATATGCCCAGGGCGAACACCAAATGACCTGCCCACCAGAAAGCCAAGCGAAACTATTAACACTATGTTCTTCCTAATATTAGATTATTTGTCCCCACTGACCAATCGAAAGTTATTCCCATATAATAAACTATTAATATCGGAATACAGTATAGAGACTAATGGATAGCGTGAATAAATTTGAATCGTGTTATATAATTTACACACATCTACTATATCCTATCATAACATCACTATATGATATGATGATGTACCCTAAGAGTATATTTTGTCTCTAAAATGCCTTAATCCATAAATGAAAGATTCTGGGGTACCACGGCCACAACCTTGATCTTCGCTTTATTGGATGGCGTACATCCTACCTGATTTCGGACGGAATCATGTAGTTTTGGTATACCTATTGAATTAAAATTTTCATTAATGTTTTCGCACGCATACGATGTCATAGGCATAAATGCTTGTTTGTTCTATGGGTTTCAGTCCATAGATCCCCGGTCTCCCCTTCTATCTAATTCCTTTTTATATGAGTGACTGTGTATCTTATTTTTGAAAATTTTTTAGAATCGAACAAAATATCATCTCCTCAATTTGGTGACGTTGAGTGTACTTTTCTTGTCTCCCCTTAAGCGTATATAGAATTTAAAGTTTGTTTCAGATTAGACTGCACCCAATCCGAGCAGTGCCAACTCACTATTTGTTCTCATTTCAAATTTCCGACACAGGGAAATGAAAGATTTGATTAGTTGGTTGTGACTGAATCTTCTGTTATGTGTAGTGTAAAAATAATAATGACTTTGGAATTTTTACAATCTTAAGCATTCAGAACAAGTCACAACTAATGTATGGTCTACCCAACACATGCAACTCCAAGACGCGCAATTAAATAATCGCATTATACTTCCCGAATCTCAATTGCAGAATAAGTCACATAGAATAGTTTATTGCTTGATGACATATGAAGAATTTTTTGTAAGGGCTATATATAACTACTGAGAGAACTAGCTGTATTAACTGCCAACATAATTCCCGATATCCTAAGGCAAGTTTGTTGCAGTAAATATTGTTGCCATTATTTTTTAATAATTTTTTTCAATTTTTTGTCTCATTAAAAAGCCATTGTAATTTAAGTTTAAATTTTTTAATCTCTTCCTTCACTCTGATATAAGAAACAAAAAAAGTAGACAATTTTTTTTTGTATCAATAGCACATGATCTTATTGTTTGCCACTTCTATTAATGTCAATTAATCCTAATGAATTTGATGGTGAGTTGTTTAGGATGTTATTTTCGACTGATATGGTTGTTAATATCCCGTGTACTATTTATTATGATTATGAATGTGTGCCCTCACTTCAATTGTAGCTTAGTTGCCGAATTGTAGTTGAACTTGATTATCATACTGTAATTACTAGGACACTGATGAATTGTTCGATTAGACTTTTTCTAGATAGCTTTGTCACTATAGGTGAAAATAATTTAAAGAACAATACTTGTTAGAGTGTTAAGTACGGCCGAGTACATAATATATAGAGGATGCTCACCGATCTTATTGTGTGGATAGAGATCTTATTCTTCAGTCCAGTTTCAGCCCGTATGTTCGACGGGGCATGAGGGTGAGGATGAACCATGTTCCAAAATCATTGACTACCCATCAGTTCATTTTTGGTTGGGGTGTGCCTATTCCTATAGCTGAGTTTTTATCATTTTAGCTAATCATACAGATCACTCGGAAGGTGCTGGGCTTACGAAGCACCTAAAATTTACATCTTTCGAAATCTGAAATTTGTCTTTAGGCAATGAAAATATTTTTATTTATTTTTTTAAAATGTATTTACTGAGAGCAAGGGGTATTGAGGGAGTTGGTAAGGCGACTTTACCCAAATTATTGCTCATGACCTGCCCCCTATTTATCTTTGAGGCCTAATTATTCACTTTGTTTACCTTGTTTTTCAGTATATATTCCATTTCTTTGCGTGGCAACATAGTTAAGAGAATCTCCAATGACTAAATCATATTGAGCCCTATATGCTGAGACGAGTGATGATGAGAATTAGTAAAATGACTCCATAATATTCATCTGTCTATTAATATAATAGCACGCAAAATTAGAATAATAAACCTACAAATGATCATGAAGATAATTATAAGTTATTTCCCAGAAAGTAATTATTATTATATACCCTATCTGTTAAAATTTATCAGATATATCTTCCTACAATAATAGTTCCGGCAGTTCGAACCTTTCCACGTAACATATTCATCGGTTTTATCAGAATGTTTATTGCCATTGCTCTGATTCTTTATCAGGACCCAAGATCAATAAAACACCTCCCTAAATTTTTAAGCCCTTGCACCACCTTTGTCTTCGACTTGTAATGTTAGCATGCACATATGTAAATGCCAACCCCTTTATTGATATATGTCTCTTAACCAAATTTAAGTACCCTAAGTGTAGTAAAAGATCAAAATTTCGTTAATATCCACCATACTGAATAAGTATATTATACATTGGTTACTTTAGTAGAATTGTCCCCATATACTCTATACTGCCCTAGCAACAAGAAACTGAAAAAGAGAGCTACCGATTAGACAAGGACGTCTGCCCAGGGTCTTGCTATGGCTTTACTTTTTGTTATTGCCTGACTTTGTGCGTCCGACCCGAAATGCGGAACGAACGCGACAGCCGGAATGACGTACGTTCATAAGACTCTATTCTTTGTCCTCCAGCCGATTAAATTGGTATGCCCATGGCATATTGAACACTGAATGTCTAAAGCACACCCTAAAATTTGAAACAAACTTCCATGTAAATTGTTGGAATGATTTTACTGTTTTTGAAGAACCCTGTAGATGTGTAGGGGAGAAGAAATCAACCTGTAAGTTATGACAAACTGTTGGGGTACAAATCTGATACTTCTGAACCTTTTACATTTTGCTGCAATGCCTACCCTGCCTATCTTAATAGAAGAGTAGAGTATGTTGCCTAACCAAACTAGAAAGGAGGATTTGTTTATGGAAAAAACACAAGCAAATTCACGAAAGATTTATGTAATATTAGAGCCAAGTAAAAATAAAGAGATATACTATCTCGCGTCTTGCGACAACCAATATAATAGAACATAAGCCAAAATACAATGTGAGAATAAAAAGATCACTTCATTATTTGATTTAATTAATTTAATGAAAGGATGATTTGTTAATTTCTTAGGGTATTTGAAAATTGGTGACGAAATTGCTCTTCGAGAAAGATAATATCTGAGATTGTTTCGGATTGTAAAATTTTCAACCATAAATGCAATTCAGAGTTATAACAGTATATCTCACACATTAACGTATAAGAGGGTAAATATTGAGTCTCTATAGCATGATAGGAGAAGAGATATGAATAATATTTTATATTTGAAACCTTACCCAATGTTGTAAAGAGCCACTAATATGATCCCCTCTTATAATTATAAATACTAAACGCGTAAAGATAAATACATAAAAAAGTGATATAGAAGAGGGCCCACAGTGGCTTTCATCGTATGAGGATATTATATAAAGTCGTATATGACTTTCCCCAAACTATTATCTACTATAAATAATGAAATTATGGTTGTGAATTAGTTGGAGTAAAAAGTAATTATATGTGTATTTTCCACTGTTTCACCCAAAATACAAAAGGGAAGAAGAGAGTGGAAACAGAGGCTATATTAAATATTACAGTCTTGCTGCCTCCAAGATAAAGAAACTTCAAGATACATCATTAACTTAATTTTTCTTTCCCTACCTTTTTCATAGAACGTGATCATCTTTTAGTACAACGGAACTAAAATACTCATAACTCTACATCTAACTTATAAACAAAATTAATCTCTCATCCTTAAACAATCTCTCTTTTATATTATTACCCACAATTCTTTTCTTATATTTTAGGAATATACTCATAAAATTATTATTAACCTATTACGTCTTGTAAGCCAAGTCAACCTTCATAATAAAGAGGGTGTAGCGTTTCCCCTATCACGTTTCCAGTCAACACGTCCAAGATTCATATACGAATTGAAATTCACTAGTTCATTACTAGTAACAAGTTTACAGAATATCAAATATTCTTAATACTTATGTACCTTCAGCCTTTTGTTTCGTCAATACTTTTCAAAACTATACTTTACCTTCCACCCAAATTCAAGTCTAAACCTCTCCGAATTCTTTATTGCATATTCCTAAAACATCCACAACTTCCCTCCAGGATGGAGATGATTGCATGACTTTTTCCTGTACTTTGTCGCTCCAAATACTTTAACTTGTTTCTCCCCGTGATAGTATCAAATATGAAAGCGTTAGTTTAAAGTAAAGTCCCAAAACCTTCGTCTGTAAGTTCGACGGTAGAGTCTTTAAGAAAATTGGTCGGAAATGCCCTTCCTTAGTAATCTGACAAAATAGCACCACCAAATGATAATCCTACTCACGCTCGATTGATTTCCAAGTTCTTATATGTCAATGTAGAGAACAATTCCGATCCGAATCGGTCCCGAGGTATTACAAAAAGGTGCTTCCGAGCGTATATAGCGAAGAAAATACGCAAAGTTAATCCACGAACTTGAACGGTCAACACAGCCTCCCTCTGGATGTGTTTTTGTATCCCTAGTAAGCTCTTCTGGGTTTGTATTTTGCTCGTCTAATCATTAAATTTTAACTATGGAAATGGAGTAAAAATCATTCCCATCTGTGCAAATCCAAACTGGGAATTGTATGCTTAATAAAAGTTCGTTATTCAAGTTGTCTGGTTAGATTTTTATGAATTTCTGTAGTTTCCTTGTTAAAAAGAGTAAGTAATATGGAGATAATAATAATTCAATAATTGAATTAATGATATAAGGTCCTAATGTGTTATGGATAATAATAATAATGAATAATATCATAATGTTAATATATAAATTATATTTGTAATAAGTAAGTGTGACATTTAATGAATAAGTATATAGATAATAGGAGATTTGATCACTGAGTTATGTGCCGGGGAGAGAAAAAATAACCCTTGAATTCAGTTTAGTGATTATCCCGTAATCCAAGTAAAACCCCTCGACTATCAAATACATATGCTGGTCTTTGGTTATAGAATTTGACCCGATTAAATTAAAATGGGCTAATCCATGTTAACCGTTTAATTAACCCGGGTTAGGTTAGGTTGAATTTGTGGACCCTGAAAATGAGCCTATAAAAAAACAGAAACCTCAGTATTAGTTTTTTATCATTTACAAAGAAATAATGATGAAAATATTATATCTATGTGAAAGATGTAGATAACTTGCCCAGCCAACAGAACAGCAGTCTAAAGTATTTAAACGAGCATATAATAAATATTTAAAATTGATATTGAATACATGATTACTGATTTCAGTCATACTTATTTTAGTTCCATCTTTGCAACAACTTTTAGTATACATAAATAGTCGTATAAATAACTTTTATTTAAAATCGATAATCTGTGAATATATAATATTCAAAATAGATGCTTACTTAGAGTGATTAATGTTGGTTCGGATCCAATTACTTCATTTAGCCCAAACGACGAGATGATGATTGAGCCCCCTTCTATATCAATACATTTTTACCATATGAAGTGATTACAGCGTATAGCGTTGTTTGGCATTATAGACGGTTCTCAGAGCTGTTTTATCATTGACCTGAAAACTCCAACCCTTAATCAATGATCTATATAACTCAAAGCCCTATTTTATAATGTTGATAATTAATGGTTCGGTAGGGTAGCAGAGAAAATTTAATGGACTGATAGCAGTACGATTCTCAATATTGCAAAATTGGTTAAGGAAAGTTTAATGTGTCTGTACTTGTCTCAGTTCAAAGACGCCGTTTATACTTAATTATTAAAATTGTGTGGCTTACATCAATCTATTGTTATTATAAGAAGAAGAGTGGTGAATGCAGTATATTTACCACCAATATTAGTTATTTATGATATTATGTTTTTAGGTGATTATCTCTGTCATTTTAGATACAACATTCTAAAATACGAAACGAACATAGAATATGAGGCATGATACTAACGGCCACCTACAAGCCGCCTACAGTATACATAAATAATTAGACACAAAATACGAATGTACCTTGTCAGTGTCCCCTCTTTTTCATCAATTTATCCCGTTCCCAGAATATAATTTTTCTAGGAAATATCCTTATGAAAAAAGATTTTCTGGTTGACCATAAAATTAACTTAAGATTACTGAACAATAAATTTTATTAAGGGGTAATAAAAGTCAAACTTGAAAAAACAAAGAAGAAAACGTGTGACTTAAGATGGTGAATTACATTTTTTGTGACTAAAAAAYGGAAAAGTGAGGTATTTATTAGTTTATTACCTCAATATGAGGGTAACTATTACCCCATTGTGAAGGAGGGTAACAATCTCCCCCAAATGAGGGTAATGGTTCGCTTTTTCCTCCGACCACCACCACCACTTTATCCTCCCCACCACCACTCTATCCCTTTATTTTTACCTCTAAACACATTTATTTTTTTAAGTTTTACTTTTATTACACCTTAATACATTACCACCATACCAAGCGAGACCTTAATGGAAACTTTGGGAGTGACTCGGACTCATAGACAAAATTTGGTTGTGAGTGGGAAAGTGAAAGAGAGAGAAAATGAGACATGTGATTCAGAATGATATAGGAAGAAATGACATGCAAAAAAGAAAAAAAATAATTTTCACTAATTTGATATCTCCAAATTTGACAGAAGTTTCCCCTAAAAAAAACGGAGGAAGTATATGGGAATAAATTGGTTTATCAATTTTTCTAATGTGTACTTAATGGAGTCAATATGCCTTATATCCATAAATGAAAGAAAAAATTTTGGAGTATCACAACTTTGTAGAAGTGCACAATTGCGAATGTGTTATACTATTGAATAAAATTGTCAAAATTTAATGTTTTTTCGCACGCATAGCATGCAAAAAAGGCTTGTTTGTTCATGAATAATCACAGTTCTTTTCTATCTTTTTATGAGAGTATTATCCTCATTTTTTGGATTTATTATCATCTCCTTTAATTTGTGTGACTTTAGAGTGTGACTTTCTTGTCTCCCCTTAAGGAAGATAGGATTTAATTTTCATAGATGCAATTTGCTCGAAAGTGCAATCCTTTTGTTTGTTCGTCCGACAAGGAATGAAGATCTAGGGTTTTGCAATCTCTTTTGTGTGTGAAAAATAATGAAGATTTGGAGTTTTACAATCTTGAGAATAATTCAGAAAACCACATAAGTATGTTCACCCAAACAATCATGCATCAACGAACGCTATGTATGCCGAATCAAAGCGAATTCACAAATTGTATTGCTTCATATGAAGATTTTTATTAAAGGCTATTTTAAACTAATCTGCGATGTACGAGTAACCAGTTCTAAGGTATTTTGCATTCTTGTTGGATTTTTAAAATTTTCTCCATTGGTTGTAATGTTTATTTTAATCATATCCTTCTCATAAAAAAAAAAAAAAGATAGACAATTTTTTTTATACACATGTCTTATTTTCAACTTATTTTTATTTATCTAAAATTTCATGAGTTGTCTTAGGATATTTCACGATATGGTTGTTAATACTCCGTGCTATATTTATTATGATATGATTGCTTATATAGTTGACAATTTGACATATATCATTATCTAGGAGCGTTGGATAATTTTCGTAGACTTTTTCTAGATAGTTTGTACACTATAGTGAAATAATGTTAAAAGAGCATGACTTGTTAGAAGTGTAAGTGAGGCGAGTAAATATATAGGAGACTCACCCTAGTATAGTGGGATAAGTCTTAAATTGGTTAGCGAGACGGGATGAGGGTGAGGATGAAGATGGAAATCATACCCATCATGATACGGTGGGGGTGATATTTAAGATGAAGGTGATTACCTAGCTACTGGAAGGTGGGCAAGGAGCAAACTAACCTTATATACGTGGATGGCAATGAAAAAATGAGATGGATATGGAGAAGGGGATGAGGATGGAAGGACGACTTTCCCTTTGTCTCACCCTGCCTATTTAGTTCTTTGAGAGGACCTAATATAGACTTTTTGTTACTTTTTTCATACAATTTTTGGGTGAGAGAGCAATGAAATCAATTGGGCCTTTAAGGCTACGAGTATGTGAAGAATTGTAAGAAGAAAAAATTTGTCTATAATATAGAGCAAAATTAAGAATAATAAACACTACAAAATTGAATATGAAGAATAATTATAACGTATTTCACGAAAGAAATAAGTACCCATGTTATTAAGAAAAGTAAACACAACAAAGTTCGAGCAAGTTCGAACCTTTCAAATACTTATCAAGTTACCAAGCATTTAAGCATGTCTTAATTGATTTTTAAACAAGCAAACACCTAATTTAACCCTTCGACTTGTAAATGTTAGCATGCACATAATGTATGCACTTTAGTATGTACTTACAAATGTCATACRGAGTAAAATGCATAGTTAATCAAAAGTAGATATATTTTGTCATTTTATTCCTAGAAACGCTAAACGTCGACCAAGTCAGTGAAACGAGGAATGCGGAACGTACGACCGAACTGCGATTTGGGTCGTCCGTACCGAATCGCGGAACGAACGCGACCCAAAACGCTGAAGGTAGYGTCCCCGTTCAACATTGCAGCTTGCAGGCAGCGACCATTCATGTAATTGTGATATTTCGTTTGGGAAAAAGACATTAGATGTTTAGAGCAACAAAAACGTTGGACAGCATGCTTGCCCAAATGCTCTCTCTCCTCTTTTGGTCTTGCCTAGCATTGAAGTATGTTTCCCAACAATTGGGGTGCCCCAGGTTTTAGAGTAGCAGCCCAAAATAAGGAAAATTATGGTGTTGACATGTGGAAAGCAAAATTAATTCATTATTATTATTTAATATCAAAAAAGATGGGTAGGGTATTAAAAAGTATGAGTGAATATTTGTTAGGCAAGCCTAGCATTGTGGGAGATTATAAATGAATTGGGAAGGTTGTAAAATAAAGTTAGTGGAAAATGAGGTGGATGAAGGAGAAGAGAAAGGATAAATTTTGGACTTGCCCAGTGAAGGAGATGGTCTTAAAATCACGAGAGAGAAAGAAAGGGGGGTTACGCTTGGGAAAATGTAATGATACAACTTTATTATTAATTTATTATTGTGTGAATGGGTGGGCAGATAAAGTATTTATGGTTTTTTTCCTTCAAAAGTGGGGAGTGGAACAGAGAGCTATATAATATTAAGACTTTTGGCTAGYTTCAGATAACATCATTACTTATTTTTTTTCCCTMCTTTTTCTATTAGTACTTGTATTATTACAACGTACATTCACAATATCTCTCTCTCCTAAACAACTTAATGCTCCTACAATTCTTTTTTAATCCACCCATTATTTTATATACTCATAATTTATTTTACTTACGTCGTACCCAATTCACCTAATATAAGGGTAGCGTTTCCCATATCCGTTTCCRTACCCTATTTCGAATTGAATTCCGTCCTTTGTAACATTGGACCAAATTCATCTAAAATTTGTCCTTCCCTTTTTTTCCTCATACTATCACCACTCTCACCAATCAGTCACCCCCACTTTTTCTTTCCTACATCCACCACATTCCTCCAGGATGGAAATGAATTGCAGTGACATTTCTCTCACTTTTTTGCATTTTCGATGGTGTCTAAGAGTTGATCTAGTTGTCAATGGTTGTGGGTAGAGTGCTTTAGATTGGTGAATGCATGGGTGGTGATGCACAACAAGAAAATCGATTTCAGTCGACCGTAGTCACCGATCGAAAATCGGTCGGTAAAGGGTGTTACCGACAGATTTTCGGTCGGTCACTACGGTCGGATTTTTCGATCGTCGGTAAAAAATCATTCATCTGTGGCAATCAACGGGTTGATTGTGCTACAATGGTCATGCATTAGATTGTTGGTGGTTTGGTGGTAAAGGGATGGTGGTTGGTGATGGTGCGGTGGTTAAGGGGTTAATTAGTGGTTGTGGTGGTGCCTTGGTCATTTGATTGATTTTAGTTAGGGCCGGGGAAAACTAACCCAATTCGTTTACCGAACAAGAACCCGATATGAAACAAGCGGGTTTGGGTTTAGAATTTTGATCCGATTAAATAAATGGGCTAACCTGACTTAACCGTTTAATTAAACGGGTTAGGTTAAGGTTGAATTTTTGGACCTGAAAATAACCTAAAAAAGACCCATTTAATAATTTTATATAAGAAAATGATATTTAAAATGGGAAAATTGCTCACAAAAACAACATAAAATATAAAGATCTATTATAAATAATTTATGGGAAATTCTATACGGTGGCACTAAGGTTTCGCGAATTACATATGGCGGCAACTAAATTATGCGTATTACACACCGTGGCATTGAGTTTTTGCTAATTACATACCGTCGCCATAATTACTTAATTAGGTGGCTAATTAGACTAGATTTATTAACCTTATTAGATGAAATTACTAACCTACCCTCTTTTAATTAATAATTTACATTTGATCTAATTTTTCAACCCCTTTTCTTACGTATTAGTCAATTCATCTTCCTGTCATTCTCTTCATCTTCCACTCTTCCTTACACTCTGTATCCTCTGAGCACTCAATGAAACCCATTCATCTTCCTTCCACATAATTCGCTTTCAATTGCCCAGTTACATGTTTGAAATGGATGTTGCCAAAATCGATTTTTTTTCACAAGTATATATAGTTCATAATACATAATCAACGTAATCTGCAATAAACTTTGTGAAAAAATGCACTTTGTTCTACAAACTATAATAAACATATAACAAGCACTATTCAGACTTAGTAATCAAGTTCGTGCACTTATGTATTAATTAATGAACAACATTGCTGATTCTAATTAACTCATTTTATTCAACAAAATCAACATTACAAACAACCACTAGTTAAGCTACACATATGCGACATACATGAATTCCATCATCACTTCATCAAAATAACAACAACAACTAAAACAATGAGAATTAGCCTGCTAATTTTCCTCACAATTGTGGCCAAATCTTCAACCTCCTTCTTCAACTCGCCAATTCCTCGAATTCGGGTGCAATCATAAACCACTACATCCTCCTCGTAAACCCAATCGAAGAAAGCACATCCACCATTGCGACATTTATAATAGGGATAGGGCTTTTGTGGATTTTTGTCTCACTGAGAGAATTCAACACATTTAGGGGGATTGCAATTGCATAACTTCATCTTAATCCAATTGAAAGTGCCATCAACATCTGCCTTTGAATTTCTGGAACGAGCAAACATCGCAAATTGTGAGCAGATTAGGGTTCTAAGTTGAAGAAAATGGAAAGGTGTTTTGAGAGGAATGAATTTTGGGAAGTATACGAAGATTGATATGGATCAGAGGGGTGGAAACTAGAAAGATTAAATAAGTTTAAATTATAATTAAAAAGAGGGCAGGTTAGTAATTTCATGTAATAGGGTTAATAAAGCTAGCCATTTGGTCTAAAGATGTGTATAAGAGACAGGATTAGGGTTCTAAGTTGAAGAAAATGGAAAGGTGTTTTGAGAGGAATGAATTTTGGGAAGTATACGAAGATTGATATGGATCAGAGGGGTGGAAACTAGAAAGATTAAATAAGTTTAAATTATAATTAAAAAGAGGGCAGGTTAGTAATTTCATGTAATAGGGTTAATAAAGCTAGCCATTTGGTCTAAAGATGTGTATAAGAGACAGGATTAGGGTTCTAAGTTGAAGAAAATGGAAAGGTGTTTTGAGAGGAATGAATTTTGGGAAGTATACGAAGATTGATATGGATCAGAGGGGTGGAAACTAGAAAGATTAAATAAGTTTAAATTATAATTAAAAAGAGGGCAGGTTAGTAATTTCATGTAATAGGGTTAATAAAGCTAGCCATTTGGTCTAAAGATGTGTATAAGAGACAGGATTAGGGTTCTAAGTTGAAGAAAATGGAAAGGTGTTTTGAGAGGAATGAATTTTGGGAAGTATACGAAGATTGATATGGATCAGAGGGGTGGAAACTAGAAAGATTAAATAAGTTTAAATTATAATTAAAAAGAGGGCAGGTTAGTAATTTCATGTAATAGGGTTAATAAAGCTAGCCATTTGGTCTAAAGATGTGTATAAGAGACAGGATTAGGGTTCTAAGTTGAAGAAAATGGAAAGGTGTTTTGAGAGGAATGAATTTTGGGAAGTATACGAAGATTGATATGGATCAGAGGGGTGGAAACTAGAAAGATTAAATAAGTTTAAATTATAATTAAAAAGAGGGCAGGTTAGTAATTTCATGTAATAGGGTTAATAAAGCTAGCCATTTGGTCTAAAGATGTGTATAAGAGACAGGATTAGGGTTCTAAGTTGAAGAAAATGGAAAGGTGTTTTGAGAGGAATGAATTTTGGGAAGTATACGAAGATTGATATGGATCAGAGGGGTGGAAACTAGAAAGATTAAATAAGTTTAAATTATAATTAAAAAGAGGGCAGGTTAGTAATTTCATGTAATAGGGTTAATAAAGCTAGCCATTTGGTCTAAAGATGTGTATAAGAGACAGGATTAGGGTTCTAAGTTGAAGAAAATGGAAAGGTGTTTTGAGAGGAATGAATTTTGGGAAGTATACGAAGATTGATATGGATCAGAGGGGTGGAAACTAGAAAGATTAAATAAGTTTAAATTATAATTAAAAAGAGGGCAGGTTAGTAATTTCATGTAATAGGGTTAATAAAGCTAGCCATTTGGTCTAAAGATGTGTATAAGAGACAGGATTAGGGTTCTAAGTTGAAGAAAATGGAAAGGTGTTTTGAGAGGAATGAATTTTGGGAAGTATACGAAGATTGATATGGATCAGAGGGGTGGAAACTAGAAAGATTAAATAAGTTTAAATTATAATTAAAAAGAGGGCAGGTTAGTAATTTCATGTAATAGGGTTAATAAAGCTAGCCATTTGGTCTAAAGATGTGTATAAGAGACAGGATTAGGGTTCTAAGTTGAAGAAAATGGAAAGGTGTTTTGAGAGGAATGAATTTTGGGAAGTATACGAAGATTGATATGGATCAGAGGGGTGGAAACTAGAAAGATTAAATAAGTTTAAATTATAATTAAAAAGAGGGCAGGTTAGTAATTTCATGTAATAGGGTTAATAAAGCTAGCCATTTGGTCTAAAGATGTGTATAAGAGACAGGATTAGGGTTCTAAGTTGAAGAAAATGGAAAGGTGTTTTGAGAGGAATGAATTTTGGGAAGTATACGAAGATTGATATGGATCAGAGGGGTGGAAACTAGAAAGATTAAATAAGTTTAAATTATAATTAAAAAGAGGGCAGGTTAGTAATTTCATGTAATAGGGTTAATAAAGCTAGCCATTTGGTCTAAAGATGTGTATAAGAGACAGGATTAGGGTTCTAAGTTGAAGAAAATGGAAAGGTGTTTTGAGAGGAATGAATTTTGGGAAGTATACGAAGATTGATATGGATCAGAGGGGTGGAAACTAGAAAGATTAAATAAGTTTAAATTATAATTAAAAAGAGGGCAGGTTAGTAATTTCATGTAATAGGGTTAATAAAGCTAGCCATTTGGTCTAAAGATGTGTATAAGAGACAGGATTAGGGTTCTAAGTTGAAGAAAATGGAAAGGTGTTTTGAGAGGAATGAATTTTGGGAAGTATACGAAGATTGATATGGATCAGAGGGGTGGAAACTAGAAAGATTAAATAAGTTTAAATTATAATTAAAAAGAGGGCAGGTTAGTAATTTCATGTAATAGGGTTAATAAAGCTAGCCATTTGGTCTAAAGATGTGTATAAGAGACAGGATTAGGGTTCTAAGTTGAAGAAAATGGAAAGGTGTTTTGAGAGGAATGAATTTTGGGAAGTATACGAAGATTGATATGGATCAGAGGGGTGGAAACTAGAAAGATTAAATAAGTTTAAATTATAATTAAAAAGAGGGCAGGTTAGTAATTTCATGTAATAGGGTTAATAAAGCTAGCCATTTGGTCTAAAGATGTGTATAAGAGACAGGATTAGGGTTCTAAGTTGAAGAAAATGGAAAGGTGTTTTGAGAGGAATGAATTTTGGGAAGTATACGAAGATTGATATGGATCAGAGGGGTGGAAACTAGAAAGATTAAATAAGTTTAAATTATAATTAAAAAGAGGGCAGGTTAGTAATTTCATGTAATAGGGTTAATAAAGCTAGCCATTTGGTCTAAAGATGTGTATAAGAGACAGGATTAGGGTTCTAAGTTGAAGAAAATGGAAAGGTGTTTTGAGAGGAATGAATTTTGGGAAGTATACGAAGATTGATATGGATCAGAGGGGTGGAAACTAGAAAGATTAAATAAGTTTAAATTATAATTAAAAAGAGGGCAGGTTAGTAATTTCATGTAATAGGGTTAATAAAGCTAGCCATTTGGTCTAAAGATGTGTATAAGAGACAGGATTAGGGTTCTAAGTTGAAGAAAATGGAAAGGTGTTTTGAGAGGAATGAATTTTGGGAAGTATACGAAGATTGATATGGATCAGAGGGGTGGAAACTAGAAAGATTAAATAAGTTTAAATTATAATTAAAAAGAGGGCAGGTTAGTAATTTCATGTAATAGGGTTAATAAAGCTAGCCATTTGGTCTAAAGATGTGTATAAGAGACAGGATTAGGGTTCTAAGTTGAAGAAAATGGAAAGGTGTTTTGAGAGGAATGAATTTTGGGAAGTATACGAAGATTGATATGGATCAGAGGGGTGGAAACTAGAAAGATTAAATAAGTTTAAATTATAATTAAAAAGAGGGCAGGTTAGTAATTTCATGTAATAGGGTTAATAAAGCTAGCCATTTGGTCTAAAGATGTGTATAAGAGACAGGATTAGGGTTCTAAGTTGAAGAAAATGGAAAGGTGTTTTGAGAGGAATGAATTTTGGGAAGTATACGAAGATTGATATGGATCAGAGGGGTGGAAACTAGAAAGATTAAATAAGTTTAAATTATAATTAAAAAGAGGGCAGGTTAGTAATTTCATGTAATAGGGTTAATAAAGCTAGCCATTTGGTCTAAAGATGTGTATAAGAGACAGGATTAGGGTTCTAAGTTGAAGAAAATGGAAAGGTGTTTTGAGAGGAATGAATTTTGGGAAGTATACGAAGATTGATATGGATCAGAGGGGTGGAAACTAGAAAGATTAAATAAGTTTAAATTATAATTAAAAAGAGGGCAGGTTAGTAATTTCATGTAATAGGGTTAATAAAGCTAGCCATTTGGTCTAAAGATGTGTATAAGAGACAGGATTAGGGTTCTAAGTTGAAGAAAATGGAAAGGTGTTTTGAGAGGAATGAATTTTGGGAAGTATACGAAGATTGATATGGATCAGAGGGGTGGAAACTAGAAAGATTAAATAAGTTTAAATTATAATTAAAAAGAGGGCAGGTTAGTAATTTCATGTAATAGGGTTAATAAAGCTAGCCATTTGGTCTAAAGATGTGTATAAGAGACAGGATTAGGGTTCTAAGTTGAAGAAAATGGAAAGGTGTTTTGAGAGGAATGAATTTTGGGAAGTATACGAAGATTGATATGGATCAGAGGGGTGGAAACTAGAAAGATTAAATAAGTTTAAATTATAATTAAAAAGAGGGCAGGTTAGTAATTTCATGTAATAGGGTTAATAAAGCTAGCCATTTGGTCTAAAGATGTGTATAAGAGACAGGATTAGGGTTCTAAGTTGAAGAAAATGGAAAGGTGTTTTGAGAGGAATGAATTTTGGGAAGTATACGAAGATTGATATGGATCAGAGGGGTGGAAACTAGAAAGATTAAATAAGTTTAAATTATAATTAAAAAGAGGGCAGGTTAGTAATTTCATGTAATAGGGTTAATAAAGCTAGCCATTTGGTCTAAAGATGTGTATAAGAGACAGGATTAGGGTTCTAAGTTGAAGAAAATGGAAAGGTGTTTTGAGAGGAATGAATTTTGGGAAGTATACGAAGATTGATATGGATCAGAGGGGTGGAAACTAGAAAGATTAAATAAGTTTAAATTATAATTAAAAAGAGGGCAGGTTAGTAATTTCATGTAATAGGGTTAATAAAGCTAGCCATTTGGTCTAAAGATGTGTATAAGAGACAGGATTAGGGTTCTAAGTTGAAGAAAATGGAAAGGTGTTTTGAGAGGAATGAATTTTGGGAAGTATACGAAGATTGATATGGATCAGAGGGGTGGAAACTAGAAAGATTAAATAAGTTTAAATTATAATTAAAAAGAGGGCAGGTTAGTAATTTCATGTAATAGGGTTAATAAAGCTAGCCATTTGGTCTAAAGATGTGTATAAGAGACAGGATTAGGGTTCTAAGTTGAAGAAAATGGAAAGGTGTTTTGAGAGGAATGAATTTTGGGAAGTATACGAAGATTGATATGGATCAGAGGGGTGGAAACTAGAAAGATTAAATAAGTTTAAATTATAATTAAAAAGAGGGCAGGTTAGTAATTTCATGTAATAGGGTTAATAAAGCTAGCCATTTGGTCTAAAGATGTGTATAAGAGACAGGATTAGGGTTCTAAGTTGAAGAAAATGGAAAGGTGTTTTGAGAGGAATGAATTTTGGGAAGTATACGAAGATTGATATGGATCAGAGGGGTGGAAACTAGAAAGATTAAATAAGTTTAAATTATAATTAAAAAGAGGGCAGGTTAGTAATTTCATGTAATAGGGTTAATAAAGCTAGCCATTTGGTCTAAAGATGTGTATAAGAGACAGGATTAGGGTTCTAAGTTGAAGAAAATGGAAAGGTGTTTTGAGAGGAATGAATTTTGGGAAGTATACGAAGATTGATATGGATCAGAGGGGTGGAAACTAGAAAGATTAAATAAGTTTAAATTATAATTAAAAAGAGGGCAGGTTAGTAATTTCATGTAATAGGGTTAATAAAGCTAGCCATTTGGTCTAAAGATGTGTATAAGAGACAGGATTAGGGTTCTAAGTTGAAGAAAATGGAAAGGTGTTTTGAGAGGAATGAATTTTGGGAAGTATACGAAGATTGATATGGATCAGAGGGGTGGAAACTAGAAAGATTAAATAAGTTTAAATTATAATTAAAAAGAGGGCAGGTTAGTAATTTCATGTAATAGGGTTAATAAAGCTAGCCATTTGGTCTAATTAGCCACCTAATTAAGTAATTACGGCCACGATATGTAATTAGCAAAAACTCGATGCCACAGTGTGTAATACGAATAATTTAGTTGCCGCCATATGTAATTCGTGAAACCTTACTGCCACCGTATAGAATTTTCCATAATTTATTGAATCATATTCTGATTTTAAGTATTGCCTTTGTACACATATACACTTAGTATTATAAATATTATAAATATTTTTTTATAAAAACTATAATAGATAAATAGGTTAAATAGATTAAGTGGGTGACCCATTTAATAAGCAAGTCGAGTTAGGGTTGAGCTTTTCAACCCGTTTAATAAACGGTTTAGGTTTGGGTTGATAGAGTTCTAGACTGTTTTATCAATGACCTGAAACCAACCCGATCTGATCTATTAATCAGCCCTAATTTTAGTATGTTGGTTAATGTATGGTTGGGGTGATGGTTAGGGGGTCGTTGATTTTGCAATGGTTAGGGAAGTTTAATGTGTTGTCTTTTCAGTTTAACAACCCCTTTACTATTTATGGTATATCAATTATTGTTATAATGTTATGTATCCAGATATATATTACACAAGGGATTTCTCCTAATGCAGCAATCTAAATACCAAAGAACATAGAAGTATGGCTAAATCAACTAATGACCCTAATCACAAGGTTCAAGAAATAAAAGAGGTTACCTTGTCAGTTGTCCCAATCCTTTTTTCATCATTTATCCTTCAAAATATAATTTTTCTAGAAATACTCT
Source organism: Bassia scoparia (assembly GCA_008642245.1). Classification (NCBI taxonomy): domain Eukaryota; kingdom Viridiplantae; phylum Streptophyta; class Magnoliopsida; order Caryophyllales; family Amaranthaceae; genus Bassia; species Bassia scoparia. Next base: position 4,043 of record SNQN01004915.1, on the reverse strand, counting down.
TGAAAAGTTTTTCGAGTACAAACATATTGATTTGAGGTAATTAAATTGTGGACCRGTTCAACTTTTGTCTAGGCCTAAACTAAAAASCAATGTGGTTRGACCAATACTGAATCTAGTGTGAAGTTTAGATGCCAATGAAATAAATTTAGCCAAACTAAACCCAATACCAAACCTCACATTGACAAATATCAAGTTGTTTTTTCCCAATTTGATTTCAAAGGGTTATGTTCGAGTTAACATGTGAGGATTAATGGTCGAGTGAGGGTTCTAGATTGCTGGGTTGCGATGGGCGGTGGGGCAATGGGGACTGCCTACGGTGGTAGGGTTACTAGGTAAGGGTGGTTG
>SNQN01004914.1:37960-48174 GCA_008642245.1 Bassia scoparia | reverse complement strand
GCTCTTCATAAACATCTTAACTCTTCTAAACACAATCAACACATTTCACATTATTGATTCATTCAATTCAAAATTCAATTTCTTGTGACACTTTGCGCAAATTCAATAACGTCTCTGACCGCCGCGCTACAAGGTAATCAACTCTGAGACTTTAATTTCATAATCGCTAAGATATTTCTAATTTAAAACTATGTAAATTAAGCTGACATACCAGTTAATCAATACAACAATGTAGAACAATCAAATAGTTCATCCATGTTAACATTGCAAAGATATGTGGTAATAATTTCGAGTTTCCAAGGATATTCAATGTCAAAATTACAATGTTCAATATCCCATTTCAACCACTATGTTTTAATTCGAATTTCGAGAAGTACTATAATCGACCTAACTGCTTGAAACTGACGTAGTTAATTTTTAGTTGATCTATGTAATATTGTTAGTTTTGGCGTGCTTTTGTCCATGAATTTTTATAATGTGATAGTTTGCAGAGAATAAATTCTATTATTAATAGATTTGGTTTGCTTAATCATAACATGGTCACATAAGTCAGATAATTTGGAACAACAGTTTAGGCCCATAAATTGACAAAATTCAAAGTGGTCATTAGGAATAGGAGCTCATATTTTGTTTCTACTAATAGTACTAGTTTTTAGTATATTAGGTTAGTGGCTTTCAAGGTAAAACTGAAGGCTACTTGTATTCAATTTATGCTTATGGAACTACACTATGAGGACCGAGTGAGGGCGTAACATGCGGGCAGATTGTGTCAAAGATCTAGTCTTACATGTCCCCGAACCCACAATCTGGTTATGACATCATTGTGGAGGCCATTAGTTTGCAAAGGTTTTAGGCGTCCAGATAACGTATAGCAGCGATGCGATCCTCAATTGACAAACACCCAACGCATTACATGCGGATTCCATGGCTCTTCCATGACACTGAAGTGAGGTACCCCCGAAGGGGTGAAGCTCTACAGTTTTCTGGCGACTCTGTGGGGCAATCACCGTTAGCATGAGTAACAGACTTGAAAGTCTGTAGTTCCATTTTCATAATTAGTTGGACTTGCGATGCGACTCTCGCAATGGGGTCACGTTTAGGATCCTTGGTCTCATTATGGGTATGTTCTATGTCTCGAAGATCTTCTATAAGGGTGACTTACTTGGTCCAGTGGTTACTTGATCATGTGGCTAAGGTCAATCCCGTCCCCATTGCCGCGGTGGCAGTGTTATGGATGCGTGTTACACAAGGAGTATCTCGCCGATACTTACACATTTTGTGTGGTGAAACTTGGACCAGCTTTACTCTTAGGGCTTGGTTCCCCTAGACTTACCAAGCCGATCTATAGGTTCACCTAGATCCAGACCTTAATAATAATTTAGACTTTGTCATCAAGTGATGTTGTTTGTGCTTGTGACCCTTCTTACTAGTTAATTAGCTCAGACCTTACCAGCAATCATCTTTCACTACCAAGCTTATCCTCAGTCCTTAATCATGCTCACGTAGGGCTTAGTCTTATCTAGCCAACTAGCTCAAGACCTTTATCCAAGTCTACCTAGCCCAACTCATAGGCCGAGACTAAGACAATAAAGGCCCTAATATGTTAACCGTTTGTCCAAGACCATTATGTCCTGTTATAATTCACGTCTGATTCGACTCTGTATAGCCAGTGGACGTTAAGTCTTAAGATCGTAGACCATCCATGATCTTTAAAATTGACTTTAGTCAATCTTCAATCTTTCCAAGTCATGATATAGGACCATTTAAAACTGGATCAAGGTCCATCCAAAGACCCATTTCGTTTCATTCCTGTTTACATAGTTGGGCACCTTAAGCATGAATTAAGGTCACGTTTACACCTATGCTAGTCCATTTCAAGATTCACCTTTAAGAGACCAAAACGATGTAGGTCAACTACACTTCAAATTCAATTCATTCAGGTCCAAATTTCAATTCCAGATCCTAAAGAACCTTTAAACTGAACTAGGTTCCACTTTAGGATCCATCCTGTTCAATTCATTTCCAAACCTAGAGCCTATAACAATAGTTAGGTTAGGAATGGCACTCAATCCACTTCTAAAGTTCAATTCTAAAGTCTTAGAACTTAAAACCGAAGCCAGGTTATGTAAGAGCTTTTATTACTAGTTCAATACTCAAGTCCGAATCTTTTGTTACTGGTTAAATATTTCTTGATTTCTAAAGATAGCAAGGACTTCGCGACTTGTAGGGCATTAGAAGAGTCAAGAGAGCCAACACCCGCAATGCTCCTGATCACAAGACGTTTCCATGGCAACCATCGAAACAACAACTTAATGCTATTCTGAAAAGCCCGAGGCGTGAATTCTCGCTTGATCCCAAGAAAGGCATTGGGGAAATGAGAAAGAAGAGGACCAAGGAAAACCTCTCGAATCTGCGAGAAGAGAAGACAACGACTGAGACACCATCCTCCTCGCAAGCATGAGACGAGAAAAAAGGGTGGACAACTAGAAGGATTTGGTCAAGAAATTGCTGAGATTATGTCCAAGGGCTCATTGTTGCCTTGATTATGAGATCTTAAGGGCCAACTTCCTAAGAAATTTGTCATCACTGATATTTGCCCAGTTCAGGGGACGACAGACAGAAAGACCATTTCCGCATTTCATATCTCATATGGCTCTTAAGGTGACATGGGCAAAGTTTATTCTCTTCGGTGATTCCTATTACTTTGACAACCCATCCTCCAGGTGGTCACGACCTGATCAACCGAAGCTGTGATTGGAATATATCAAACAAGAGTATCCTAAAGCAGTACAGGTACAACTTCCAGGTCCCTGCCGGGCCTCTGAACTGGACCAAGCAGGAGAAAGAAGATTTCTCTACTTTCCTTAATAGGATGGAGGGAGAAGGCCGCACAATGACCAATGAGCAAATGAGAAAGTCAATGTTCGGATGTCATAAGATCTTCAGCCCAAGTATCGAGAATCACTCAAGTTTTCAAGCCTTGATTCTTTTTAGGCTTACAAGGTTGGGCCCTAGTTGAGAAGTGTTAGCCCCAGAAGTCTAAGGGACAGCGGCGGCTTTAAAAGAAAGGTGCGTCCTCTGTTTACTGATCAACCAGCCACATTTACCCATTGCTTCTCCAATGACAACTCTCCTAGACACGGCTCTTTTCAGCAACAAGCCCGAAGGCCACAAAAGACTTTTTTCCAAATTGGATGACTTATGAGCGGCTTATGAAGGTTCGGGCAAAGGCGCACTTGCTCCTATTGGCCCACTCCAGATCTTCAGATGAAATAAAATTAAGAGTGAGAATGCAATGCCTATTGGCAGTTCCACAAGGAAGGGCACACCATGATTGTTTCGTTTTAAAGCATAAGTTCAAGTACAGAGGTCGACTGCCAGTTTAGCAAGCAATAATCCAAACACTGGATGGTCACCACAAGGCTGTGGGTCATGATCTGCGCGACTTCTCTGATTAGTCATAGAGTCCTAGTCCTTGCTATATGTCCATTTCCAATTCATTGTCCCTGAGTCTATGTAGTTCTTGGCTATTACAATACATGTAATTTCAGTTTCATTTGTCATAAAGATGCATCATTTGTTGTTTAGCAATATTATCGTTTCTAATTCTATGCAAGTCTCAACATCATTGGTCCAATTGGTTTAACTATTACTAATACTGATTTAATTATTGAAATTAAACAATGCTCAAAAGGCTTCCTTCATTAACACACAAGATATAATCCCTTTCCCATTCACTTGCATGAATTCAATCTCTTGCAACCTTGCGCCAGACACATTGGCCTCCTTCTTTCTTATCCTAACTACCTAACTCATGAAAATTCAGATTGGTGATGGAAAAAGACAATGTGCAAAACATGTAAAAAAATCAAAAAATTAATGCAAATATCAAAAATGAAATTCAATATCCAATGCCACCAAAATTCAAAAATGCAATTTCTAGATTAGTTAATTCAAATTCAAGTTCAATGCCAAAGTCAAGGCACACTGCACACCATGACATTACATTGGGAATTTCTGAACCTTTCCTTTCCTTCTTCCGCCTCAACCTCAAAGTTACATTCCCTCAAACCCTCCTAAACGAGCATGTTCAATTTCAACCACACAATCCAAATACTCAGAATCGGTGTCTGAATTCCGTAAGGGATACGTAGGATGCCTTTCTCAGAGGTCCGAACCGCATTAGAGATTAAATCGCTTTGAGCGTTTTGAGTGCTTTGACTTGCTAAGATTTGATAATTTTTGCTAGTTTAGACCCGACATACTCCAGTTTGAGAACCACACATCATTGCACTACATCTCCTACATCTTTGACCTTTAGCCACAAATTGACCCCTTTTTTAGTTTCGAACCATAGCTTATTATTTGGCCCTTATCAGAACTCATTGCTCAATCTAAAGTAAACACCTTAACTTTAGGTTAGTACATACTTATTGGACGGGGGCGGGACTCATTCTACAGTCAAAAATTACTCATGCGACTATAAGCCTGCCTACTTTACGTTGTCTCTAGCTTTTCCCCTCAAAGATCATCGATACTATCTAATTAACCTCGGTCTCACTGGGGGGCTTGCCATTCATGAGGTCTCCTCAAGAATCCTATTTTTCAATATTGGGGGTTCTTGCTCCTAATGCTCTGTTTGGCATGTTCAAGTTATCTGCTTTATCAAGGGGGGTTGGAAATCAGTGAAAACTCCGCTAATGGACCCTGTATCTTTCTTAATCAAAGTCACTGTCTCGCCCGATGTTAAGTCACGTGTGTTCAGCTCGAAGCAACATAGTCACATCACGTCAGGTCAGCATAGAGCTGTCCAATGTACATTTTCTAAGTACTTTTCCACACCTTTTTACTAATAGCGCTCTTCAATAGACACTTTCGATTGACACTTGGTAACTAGGATTTAGACTCTAGTATCGTCTTTTGTGTCTTAAACCTGACTAGACATGCACTTTTCGGATTCGAAACCAGAAAAAAAGCGAGTACATCTTTGAGAACTGGGCATAAGACTGACCTTGTACCGACTTAAGGTGACCTAAATCTGCACTAGGACATCTCTCTTCAATTACAAGTGTTGACACATTCATTTCAGTTGATCTAGCATCTAACCAGACTTATGCTGTGACTTAATCTAGACTTAGGTACCCTTACCTCACTTTAGCATTAGACCAAGAACAATACACTTATAAAGAAAATTTTCATTACAAGGATCAGGGTCACAAGCTAAATTGGCATCAGTTTCTCCAGGCATTAAATCAGACTATGCCTTTTTGTGATAGTCTTAATCCTGAATTAGGGATTATTTTCAAGTTACTATTTGCCACATGCCAGTATTTTGTCACTAGCATGTTCAATTGTCCAATTTGACTCTTGGACCATCGATTAATGTTTGCACGATCCTGTGAGGTTAGCTCTTTAGCTGAATTTCCATAGGATTAGCATACATAATACAATGCGGCATTTGACTGTCGGTCTTACAAGCTTTGTTCTCTAGACTCGGTAAGGGGGGGCTAACTGTAGACAGTTAATTCCGTTTGCTCATTAGTTCCGAAGTATATGATGATTGTCCGATTTGCCATAGGTCCGTTTTGCGAATATGCTCAAAGTTATCACCTTAATAATTCTTTTTCTAACCCTGACCCGTACATTCCTCTATGCATAATTCGGTCGAAACTGGAGCCACTTTAGCAAAAGTATTTTTTATTTTATTTATTTCGGTTTTCATTTTTTATCCTTTAGGATTTTTAAATAAATATATTGGGTGATATGCTCAAAATTTCCACTTTTCATTGCATTCTTCTCATTTTTTGAGTTCCCAATATTTTAGTTTAGTATTCCGATTTTTCTACGATTTCTATGATTTTACAATATTTTCAAAATAAAATACAACAAAAGATACATAAAATCAGAAATACTTCAAAAATACAAAAAATAACGGAATGTTCTTAGAACCCAGAATTGTATTTCTTGCTAAGAAGTGCTTAGGTTTCCAAAATCAAGAAAATCAAAGAATATACGGAATACCCGTTGGGTATATACCATCTAGAGGTAATATTACGCTCCATGAAGGGTATATAGCTCGACAGCGTATATACGCTGCGGCGTATATACCGTCCATGTTAAATAGTGGAGCGTATATACAGCTCTTGAAGCGCTATTATACGCTCCTTAGTGTATATGCTCGGATCGAATGCCCCGAACAGGGGATCAGAATATTTAGCGTATATACGCTCAACTGAGGTATATACGCTCCTCTGAGCGATTATAGGGCTCGTCTTGAGCTATATATGTCGCTACGTAGCTGTCTGAGCGTATTACGCTTGTTTGAGGTAGTCTATACAGCGTTTTTGGTTTTTCCTGCCTATAAAAAATATGGCGGCCCTTTGGGGACATCCTGTTTTTTAAAGAGAGAGTTTTTCCGTGATCCTCCTCCCGTAGTGTCAGAAATGTGTTCTCCCCCCTCCAATTCGGAGTCCAAAGCGCCATATTTATAGGMACGAAAACCAAAAACGAGCGTATATACGCTCAAAGGAGCGTATATACGCTTGAATATTCTGGATCCCCTTTGATCTCGAGCATATACGATCCTAGGAGCATATATACGCTCAAGGGAGCGTATATACGCTCGTCGGAGCGTATATACCCTTCATGGAGCGTATATACGCTCGCTTATATGGGTATTATACCGTACATTTGCTTTGATTTTCTTTGGATTTTGGATGAAGCTAGACACTTCTTATGCAAGAAATACGATTCTAGGGGGTTCTAGAACATTCCGTGTATTTTTTTTTGTATTTTTGAAGTATTTTCTGATTTTTATGTATTTTTTGTGTATTTTGATTTTTGAAAATATTGTAAAATTCATAGAAAATTGTAGAAAAATCRGAAAAATAAACTAAAAATACTGGTGAACTCATAAAAATGAGAAGAATGCAATGAAAAGTGGAAATTTTGAATATCACCAATATAATTTATTTGAAAAATCCTAAAGTTAAAAAAGAAAACCGAAAATAATAAAAGAAAAATACTTTTTGCCTAGTAATGGCTCCAGTTTAGACTCGAATTAGCATAGAGGAATGGTATGGGGCTTAGAAAAGAATGTATGTAAGGTGACACTTGAGCATAATTCGCAAACGGACCTATTGCAATACGGTACAATCATCATAGACTTTCGGGAACTAAATGAGGCACCGAATTAGGTGTCTACAATGCCAAAAAGGGGAAAGCAGGTGAAGTTGTGATCTATTTCCACCTATCTCAGGGGGAAGAAGGTCACTTGAGTTATCATTCGTGTGTGTTTCAGCAACTAGAGCAAGGTTAAAGGCCTTGTTAGAGGTGACAGACCACTCTGGTCTAGAAGTAAGTGTATTCCACACAATTTACTTCTATTCATCCTAATGGCATGGAAACAAGTCTGAACTAACTGATGTTCTTATTAGAATGCATGTTTAATTCTAAGAGCTCTGAGTCTAATTAGTATCTACTCCTTTGTACTTAGTAACTTTTTCTTAAACCATTGTCAGTTAGTTGTGAACTGATGTACTTGTAAATTATGAGTAATTTGCAGGAACAGTACGCGACCAGTTCCTTGGGTTCTTAAAAGAACTCAAACTTTTGAAAAAGTTCCCAAACTTAATGATGWCTTTTGTAGGGGGAACTTCATGGTTTGTCATCATCAAAAAGGGGGAATTTGTTGAGTTCCTMCCTTGAGTTTTGAATGATGACAAACCACTTTGAACTAAATTAGATATGCAAGTTCTATTTGCATGTGCAGATAAAAGACTCAAGTTCAAAGATTGTAAAGAAGAAGCTTATGAAGCTACATCTTAAAGATTGCATGAAGACAAAGCTTTCAATAGTTATAGATTTAGGTCTTAGTTGCAATGTAAGTAGTTTTGGATTGATAAAATGCACTATAAAGGTCAGTATTAGAGAGTTGAGCAAGTTGGATATAATAAGCAATCTTGGTTGCTTATTATAGACAACTTCAAGTAAATTGAGTTGACTGGAACAGTTTGGGAATAGTTCCAAACCAGTCCTCTCAAGTTACTTCCTAACATCTGTATTTTTGGAAAGTTTATTTTCGCGTAACATTGATTTTGAAAATAAACGRATGGAAGGGTTTTTGGTCAACAAAGCTTCTTAAGTATGGAAAGTATATTGTTGAGTTCATAAGCTACTTTGATTTGATTGCAAATAAAATCAGCAAGATATATTTTCCGTGAAATATTATCTGATTTCCAAGGAAAAAATATCCTCATGATCTCATACAATATACTTACCAAAGGTTTCTTAGAGGAACTTCAAACACACAAACCCTAATATTTGCACAGCCTTTACGAAATCATGGTTGCAAAAGTCCTCCTAGATACGACGCTAGCATTAACCCATTTACACTTAGGTTTAATTACTCCATTCCAAGCATAAGTTTTGTTTGAATATTATCAAAGTGTTGTCAAGTGAGTCCAGTTGTGAGTTCAATTTGCTGGAACTTGCGGATCAAGTTCATTTAATCCACCATAAATTGGTATGGTAGAAACTTTCATAGTGAGTAGGATTTGGAGTGTGCAAGTGCATCAATCAGATTGTTTTATTCTTTTGGTCAACTCAAGAGGTGATTAATAAAAGAATAGTGAGTGGAAGAAGTAGACTTATTAGAAGCGAACTCAAAATCTTGTGTTTTGTTTAATTCTATGCATACTTACTTCCGCTCGCTTAAGACTTGGTTCTAACTTCTATCAAATTAAATAACAAATTTACTTTCACTATTGTCAGTCATGCGCTCAGCAGCTTTTATATGACACTAGATATACGATACTATATTGTTTCTCATATTGTCGATGCAGGAGCTTTCTAATTACGTAGCTATGCTTAAAGTCTATGAACTGGGAATAGCGAGTACAGTCGATGCTCTAATAGCACAGGTACTACAACCATCAAAATGGCAGGTGCATTTTCAATGCTCACACATCCAACTCGCTATTGTAGCTTCAAAGTCTTCATCAATTAAAAACATGAGAACAGATGGTTGAAATCTCAAACGCAAGAATAACTAAGCCCATTGGCAACTCTTTTAAATACATGTCACCTAAAGGAAGAAGCTGAAGGTGAGCGACTGCAGTTAGAATGGTGCTGTTGGCAATATGAATTATAATGGAGTAACTATCGGAAGGATAGACGTTGTGGAGTGCTGTTCGAAATTTCCTTTGCAAGACTAAAGCAAATGGGAAGGCTCTGAAGAAATTGCGCTTCTTTATGTGTCCTTTTAGTGCTAATATGCTGCATTATAAGTTGGTAAGGACCGAAGTTATTCCCAATAACCCAAGCTGGGTAMCTAGRCACCAGAAGCCTCAGTTTTAAAGAGACCTAAGGAGGGGTCCAGTCAACCTTCCTCGAATGCCCTATACTGTCTTAGTCTTGACTAGGTTGGGTAAACCCAAAGTGGTCCAATTGCTTAGTAAGATTGAGAGAGAACTAAGCTTAGACYAAGGTTTCCAGGAGGTAGAAATCAAATAAGGGAGAAACAATTCAAATGAAGGTAAGCAACAGAAAGATCACCTAGCACTGGCCAATGTCAAGAGAAGAGTCGGAAAGAATGTTAGGTTAATTAGAGAACCAGCCAACTACAAGCAAACACAGTTCAAGTGGATGAGGAGGCCTTGCAAAAGGGAAACCTTAAAGTCATCGCTATTGAGGAGCCTCATTTGAAGGATGAAAATAACTTGAAAGAGAATTCAGTAGAGGGAACTCATAAACATAAGTCTTCCATGGGCCCTATTCGGACAGAGAGGTCAAAAGGAGATGTTCTTGATGCCCAGCTCCTTTGACTAAGAGAACTTGCAAGAAGAGATTCCTACAGCCCAACCTCATTTGGATGAGAGTCWGAGAGAGAAGTTGAAAGAAGATGTCCTAGAGACCTAGGCTCATTCGGGTGGAAATTTGAAGATGGTCTTGGTGAGGGAAATCTATCGTCRGAGCCTCATTTGGTTGCTAAAGTACTTCAGAGAAGGACAATTCAGGGATCATCCAGGGATTTGTCGTTTGTCAATATTCAGAGTCATTCCTTAGTTATAGAGCTGATGGAGGACTCTACTGAAGAAGAATTGGAGAATCATGGGACAGAAAGCTTTGCAGCATATGCTCTGATAACTTAGTAGGTATCTGATGTGGAGTTAGTAGACTATGGCTCAGAAGTTTTGGATCTGGAGGTATCTAAG
>SNQN01004914.1:2864-26120 GCA_008642245.1 Bassia scoparia | reverse complement strand
GCGAGAAATAGTCAAATTCGTGTGACAAAATTACCACAAAGGGTGCTACATGAATTTGAGGGAGTCGATAAGATGCCCTAAGTGGTTTACACGGGTTGAAGTATTAAAAATTACACCAGGAAGTAAAAAGTCAAGAGACACCTTAAGGGTGACTTAATGATACAGATGTTACTAGATCCCGCCGAGCCTATATATAAAATGTCATGTAAAYGGTTTTTCATCTCATCAGTTCTCACTCTTTCTCTCCCCAAAAAACTCTTCCATCTCTTCTTTCCCTAGAAGATTGTCCTAATACGCCAACACTAATTGAATTCAAGAGATGGGTGCTAAAAAAAGCTCAACACCAAGAAGACTTTACTCTTATCAACCATGAGATCTCTCGTCARGCTCTYGATGGTGTGGAGTTCAAGCAGAAGGAGACAGCAAGGAAGGCACTTGTGTCGTTTGAATTCAAGTGGTTTAAGTATTAGAGGCAGGGACGTGACCACCCCTACACAAGGAAGGAACAATGTGTAGATGAAGAAACATTCCGAAAGGAAGAAAGAGAGAAGGATGTGTCAAGGCAAAGGASAGAGGTTGAGATACGGCTTGAGATGGAGAAACGAAAGAGGGACAATGACAAGGACAAAAAGATGATAAGGAAAAGTRGGTCTGCCCCTCCAAGTGTTCAAAWGGTGATCCGGCATCTACTTCACTGGAAACCGCCCATGTCCCCATAATTTCGTCATCTTCATCATCATCTTTTTCTTCTTCATCACAATCACCTTCTYCTTCAGCAAGGTCTGTTTCTGCAAGGTTTGGGAGACAGATTACTCGTGCTAAGAGTAATGATGAGGACGAGATTGATTCTGACAATTATGGAGAATCCAACGATTAACGTTAGATCAAAATCATAGTTCTAACAAGGTTTTAGTCTTCTAATTCCTCTAAATGTTAGAGTTATGTACTAATGTATAAATGAATTTCATAATTCGTACTACTTGTCAAATAACATTGCCTTGTAATGTTACAAGCTGTACTTTTGACATATTTAATCATTAYTGAAATATTTTGCTTAAATTAAATTTCTTTATTTCTTTTGCAAAATACAAGTACAAATTTCACTAATTGATGAATAGTGTCTAATGACAAGACACTCCAATATTAATGCTAGCGTCACTACTAAATGACTACTTAGTAATGATGACTTTCGTGGGATATTCGATCAATTTATGACTTTGGTCTCCAAGTAATTTCCTAAGAAAAGGCAAATGTAATTCTTGGAAACCGTGTTGATTTTATTGAGCAGTATCCCATTCTAAGTCATTTTTCATTTCTACTACAAACCTAAGATGTCTACAAAATTATAGTCATATGAATATAAAGTCATTCTTATATMAAAAGTGTAAAATGAGTGAACTTGAGTTTCTGGCATCGAAAGAATGTTAATCCGTAAGGACTCAAGTGTTACCGCCCTTGCAAATTAAGGGGGAAATTTGTTACGGACTAACAATAAATAGTTTACTTTTTTAAATTCATTAGGAGAGTTTGACCAGCAGGAAGTAACTAGCGATGAATAAGGTATAAGGAGAACACAGGCGATACACGACATTCTTAACATGGCTTCAGTCCAGCGATGCAGTGATAGMATTGAAAGGGAATTGTGGTAAGGATGGCCCATTAAGAGATACTGTAACACCCCCAAATTACTCTCTAAAGGATTAGATATAAATATGATTTAGAGAGTAACCTAAGGGTATTACTTCCACGTGAAAACGTAAGGCAAAACAGAGTTTTGCAGCGGAAAACATACTTAAACTTCATTCATAATAATAATAATAAAGAAAGTGATAGTAGTAATAGTAAATGGTTCAATACATAGCCAAAGCAACAGAAATACTAAATGTCGTCAAACTTAGACTAGGTGATTGACGCCCAACGTCCCCAATGCAGCACTCAAAATATGTCGAGATCATCACCACCTATCTACTTATCACAATTGATAAGTAGGGCCAAGCCAAAACAAATAAGAATACGGGTTAGCGGAAAAATCGCTAAGTACATACAAATATTAAATGTGTAAAAACAATTGAATTAATCAAACATGTTTTTCAAGACATAATATTTAACAACCATATTAAATCAGATCATCTATAAGTAATGAGATTTCCATAGTTGAAACGTTTTATAATCCAAACCAATAATCCTCACGATAACTATCAATTTCGGTTTGTCATTCACTTTTCAAAATCCATTTTTCCCACCTAAGTGTGCACACCCCCCAAGTTAGTAACTCCTTTGCATAAGCCTATACTTGGGGAAAGACTAGATCATACAAATTTCATAGTCTTATCAATTTATCTCCGCATAATGGGAGTCAAGAAAAATCACAACACCCGAAGAAACGGACTTCCAAGTTCCCACGAATGGGGTATCCATAATGACAACCTTTAAAAATATTTTTCAATCATCCTTTGTAAACCATTTTCGAATAAACCTTTTTAAAACTATTTATAATCAATCGTTTCATAATCAATATTTTAAACACATTTACAAAAAGCTTAATCCGAACATAAATATTCACAACACATTTCAAACTACTCACATAGTTGCAATTGTATATTTCGTAAACAAACAATATTTTTCGTTAATTCACACATTAAACACATTTGCATATAAAATCAACTTTTATAAGGATCTAATCAATTGTACGTACCTCAATCCTCGCATAGAACACAAACATTCCTAGTCACGAACTCGAAATCCTAATCCTGAATCGGATATTCCTCCTAAAAATAACCAAATAATCTCAATCAACACTTGGTTGATAACACAAAGATATAATTATATTGACCCTTGACTACAAGTTGTGCATGGACAATGATACTACCTTTATAAAATAAATATTTGTTTTATATATAAATCTTTGAGTAACAATAGTAGTGAAAATAGTGATATATGAAGTAGTAATAATGCAAATGATAATTAGTGATAATACTAAAACGTATATGAGTAGTTGTAATGATGGTAACAACAATACCAATTTCCAAGAGTACCATATGATAATAAAGTAATAACAGTAAGACAACAAAGGTAATAGTAATAATAATATAAAATGTGTAAATGTAGAGTTTGGCAAAATAAAGTTAGAAGACTTAGGAGTACATAGAAGTACTCACGATTATGTTAATTAGAAGATGAGAGCATTGTATACTAATGGCAGACATCAAAATAAGAAGCACAGTGGGGAACAGAAGATGCTTACAAGCCGAACAAAGAGGGACAACGAAACAGAGGAGAAGGCGGAGGAAGAGATGGTGCAGCTGCCCAGTACAATGGCGCGGTACGACGGAGCAAAGGTGACGAAACAGTGAAAATAAAGGAAAAGAAAAGAGTTTGTGATTTGTTTACTGAGATGGGGTGGGATTGCAATAAAACTTTCACTATTTATAGGCAAAATGAATTGGGATTTCTGATTGAATCTCAATCTATGACAATGGTAAGACCACAAAAATGTCAGTCAAACTAGTCTGAGCTAATTCAGATAAAGGGAATGGAGGAGTAGAAGGGTGATGATAGTGTTAAGCTAACTTGTAGGAATGGTGAAGATGAGTGTAAGCTAAATTGTAGGAATGGGGAAGAAAAGTGATGATGATTGTATATTAACTTTGACTTGTAGTGTGGAAGCACGGTGATAGTAATTTTTTTTTTTTTTTGGGTAACTTAGTAGTTTGTGGGTTTGACCTAGGCAAAACACCAAATAACATTTATCATCTTTAGTAATAGACTCTTTTATTTAGAAAAGTGATAATCGAAGAGTAAAATTTATGAAAATCATTTAAGAAAATAAATATTTAAGACATGTTTAATGCTTAATTATTGATAAATAAGCTAGTTAAAATACGGGGTATTATAGTCTACCCCCCTTAAAAGAAGTTTCGACCCGAAACTTAAAGCAAGATTTTCCACAAAATGTCTCAAAACTAGTTCCAATTGACCCATGCACAACCCTAAAGTAACTCAAAGTTATCCAAAAGTGAAAAAGCGCGAAACTCTATCGCATTCTACCCCCCTTAAAAGGAGTTACGCCCCCGTAACTCGCCTACTAACCTCAGAGAATAACTCATGGTATTTTTCCTTCATATCTTCTTCGGCTTCCCAAGTAGCTTCTTCTATCTTGTGATTTGACCATAGGACTTTGATTATCTTGACATCTTTGTTCCTCGTGCTTCTCACTTTACTATCCACAATCTTCACGGGTCTTTCCTCATAAGTCAAGTTTTCGTCGATTTCAATGTTCTCGGGCTGCAAGACGTGTGAAATGTCTGATATGTATTTTCGGAGTTGACTTACATGGAACACATTATGAACTCTTTCTAGCTCATTAGGGAGGTCTAGCTTGTAAGCTACCTTTCCCACTTTCTGGATGATTTCATAAGGTCCAATGTATTTTGGACTTAACTTCCCTCTCTTCCTGAACCTCATTATTCCTTTCATTGGAGAAATTTTCAATAAGACTTTCTCTCCCACCTCATATTCTTCATCCCTCCTTTTTAAATCTGCGTAGCTCTTCTGACGATCTTGTGCAGCTTTGATTTTCTCTTGAATCATCTTCACCTGCTTTACAGTTTCTTCGATCATTTCTGGCCCAAGTATAACAGTTTCACTTATATCACTCCAACATATCGGACTTCTACACTTTCTTCCATATAATGCCTCAAATGGTGCCATCCCAATGCTCGTATGGTAACTGTTGTTGTAAGAAAACTCTACTAAATCCAGATGATCTTCCCAAGAACCTTGGAACTCCATTACACAAGCCCTCAACATGTCCTCCAAGGTTTGAATTGTCCTTTCCGTCTGTCCATCAGTTGCAGGGTGGAAAGCAGTGCTCATCAATAATTTAGTTCGCATCGCTTTCTGTAAGCTTTGCCAGAAGTTGGATAGTGATGTGTGATCGAAGTGAGCTACTTTGATCACAGATGGAATTCAACTAGTGTTTATGTGTTTTTTGTGTTTTAGAATTTTTGGGAATACGAAAATCAAGAAAGCAAGGGGAATACTCACCCTATACTTAAGGATATAACAAAGAGGAATACTCACTCAATGTTTGTTGTAGATGTGTTAAGGGAATACTCGACCAAAACAACAGCCACCTAAGATCAAGCTTTGGGAATACTCGACCAAAACAAGAAATCTTCAATTTGAGATCAAACACTCGAAATTGGAAAAAAACAACTTGAGATCAAACACTCCAAGTTAAACAAATACTCATGTTTTTAGGCAAATTTCTGGTCTATTTTTCATTCATGTATAACCGGCTATATATAGCCTTGAGTACAACCTTTCACTTGCCAAGAATATTTCAGCAAAAATAAAAATAACCTAGCCGATTAATTAAATAAACCTATTCGGCTATTCTAAAACTGGAAAATAAAACTAGACTTATTAATGGTCACAAGCCGACCAGAAATAACCTTATTAAACTGAAAATAAACTCACTTTAACTAAGCTAAGAATGGCATAAAATTACTTAACTAATCAGTAGGAATATTAAACTACTCGGCTAAGGAATATTACAAGCAATTAAAGTTTGTAACCGCCCATTTGAATGCAAAGATGCTGGACAGAAATGCTCCTTAATGCTTGTAACGGTTGCCTAATAATTCAGCCACCTAATGCTCCCAAGATTCCTCATTCAAACCGAGTAACTATGCACCTTTAATCAGAATTAAAATCGTAACTGCCCTAATTAATTCAGACGTTACAAAATTCACTTCCTTGTCTCAGCCAATAATTCTGATGCATTATTCCCTTGTAACTGCCGTCTTTAAAGCCTTTTTATTACTCCCTTTATTCTTCAAATAATACTGATTAAAACCCCTAAAATAACCCTTAAGCTGCTACATTTCATTCGGCTCAAAACTAGTCCAGATTCAAGCAACAATTCCAGATTTCCAGATTTTCCAGATTTTCCAAATGGCAATTTTCCAAATTGGCAGTTTTCCAAATTGGCAGTTTTCCAGATTTCCAGATTGTTTTTCCGAATTCATCCCCAAAAGTAGCCCAGGTTCAAACAACAAATTTCAGGTGCTCAACAACAATTTTCAGGTGCTCCCACGTTGACTTCAGGTGTTTCAGGTGAAAACACGTTGACTGCACTTAAAACACGTTGACTTTCCTGCCTTGTTTGTAACCGTTGCATTGATCTGCTTGCTGCCTTGTTTTCAAACTTTGCCAACGGTTTATGAGCATTTAAATTCATTTCCAAGAGCATTACTACACTTAGTAAGGTGTAGCCTTCCTTATTTCCACTTGGACCACGCATATAAAACAGCAAGGAATTAGAATCCGAGGAAACAGTTTTGGACAGAATTGTTTTCTTACTTGTTTTATTTGCACCATGACCAATCTGGTCATCCTCCCCTTCTTCGAAAGGAATTGCCCTCAATTCTTCTTTGTTTGTAACTTGCTGGAATACTTCAAAGTTTTCCACGTTCTCTCTCACCTCCTCGTGGATTCTGATTACAAATTCTGATTGTTCCTTTGGACTAAACCATGATTGAATAGCCTCTAGCTTCCTAGGATTGACTTTGATTCCATCCCCTGAAATAATGAAAAACAGAAAGATAACCTCATATGGTATAAAATTACATTTCCCATGTTCTCCATACAATTTTTGTGTTCTGAAATCAGTGAACACTTGATCCAAATGTAGCAAAGGTTCATCTCCATTCTTGTCTAGAAAAAACTTCAATACTTCCTTGAAAGTTGCTTTCCACCCATCTATTTTCCTCATTCGATTCTGATCAACTTTAGGCACGATGTGGAAACCACTCAATTCATCATCACCCTTATTGTCCCTTTCAAACTCCCTATGAATAAACAATGACACCTCCTTTGTTTGTTTAGCATTTTGTGACAAATTTGGGGGTGGTAAGGGATGCAATTTTTTCTGTTTTCCTTGGTGTGTTATGGTGTAAGTATTATGATAGCCATCATGCAAAGACTTTCGATCAGATTGCCATGGCCTACCAAGTAAAATGTGACTCACATCCATAGAAACAACATCACATAATTGAGAATCATGATAAGAACCAATGGAAAAATCAACCATGCTTTGTTTTCTAACCCCCGTGCTAGAACTAGAGTCCAACCAACTTAATTTATAAGGTGTAGGATGATTAGTAGTGGTAAGACCAAGTTTAGTTACTAAAGATTTAGAAACGGTATTTGTCTCACTCCCACTATCTATGATTAAATCACATACCTCTCCTTTAACCTTACACTTTGTGACGAAAAGTTGTTGTCTTTGAGGTGATAGGGGTTCCTCAATATGAGTTTGCAATGCCCTTTTCACGACCAAGCTTTGCTTCTCCTCATGTTCTGGATAGCAATGGTCCTCTTCTTCACTCTTAGGATCCTCGTCCTCCTCTTCTTCTTCTTCAAATTCCCAATCGATGTTTTGATTGGCAATCAACTTTACCTCTTGCATTGTCAAAGCTCTTGCATTGGGACAATCTCTCTTGAAATGGCCTCTCCCTCCACACTTGAAGCAAACCATATCACTTAGCTTTGTCACCTTGTTGTCCTTCTTTGGTGGATCACTAGGCTTGACATTAGAAGAACCCTCCTTGATAGGAAAGGTGGGTTTGCGTGCCACTTGAGGAGTGACAAAAGTTTTCTTCTTCTTTCTTTTGGCATCAAACTTGATCACCAACTTGCAAGCCTCCACGAAAGTTAAATTGGTATAACCTTCTAGTTTGTCTTGCAATTCCACATCCAAACCAGCCACGAATCTTCCCATCTTAAGCTCCTCATTTTCATTGACTTCACACACAAGTGCAAGTCTATCAAACTCTTTGATGTAAGTTTCCACCGGATCTCCATTGTGTTGTAAAGTACTCCACTTCACATATTGGTTCTGCTTATAGTTGTGAGGAATAAAACGATCCCTCATCCTTTTCTTCAACTTACTCCATGTTGAAATGGAAGCCTTACCCTTAAGGGCTCGACCTCGTTGTTCTCCTTGCAACCAATTATCACCATAGCCCTTCAACTTGACTTTGGCAATCTTATATTTGGCCACCTCTTCTTGATTGTCCTTATACTCAAAATACCTCTCTAAGGACTTCTCCCACTCTAGATACTTTTCAGGATCAAGAGTCCCATCAAAAGCCGGAATATCCACTTTCAAACTTCGATCCTCTCTCCTAGGTGGAGGATGATCATCTTCATTCTCTCTTCTATCTCGATCCGTCATAAGCCTTGCCATGAGGGCAGCAAGGTTGCCTTGCAAATTGGCATTCATCTCCACTGAACGATTGAGTGCCTCCAAAGCCGTCCTTAAGTCTTGGTTTTGATTGTCTCCCATGGTTCGTCCCCTTCTGAGAAATTTAGGAAAATTTCCCCCTACCTGACGCGCCAAATGATGTGTAATCGAAGTGAGCTACTTTGATCACAGATGGAATTCAACTAGTGTTTATGTGTTTTTTGTGTTTTAGAATTTTTGGGAATACGAAAATCAAGAAAGCAAGGGGAATACTCACCCTATACTTAAGGATATAACAAAGAGGAATACTCACTCAATGTTTGTTGTAGATGTGTTAAGGGAATACTCGACCAAAACAACAGCCACCTAAGATCAAGCTTTGGGAATACTCGACCAAAACAAGAAATCTTCAATTTGAGATCAAACACTCGAAATTGGAAAAAAAACAACTTGAGATCAAACACTCCAAGTTAAACAAATACTCATGTATTTTTAGGCAAATTTCTGGTCTATTTTTCATTCATGTATAACCGGCTATATATAGCCTTGAGTACAACCTTTCACTTGCCAAGAATATTTCAGCAAAAATAAAAATAACCTAGCCGATTAATTAAATAAACCTATTCGGCTATTCTAAAACTGGAAAATAAAACTAGACTTATTAATGGTCACAAGCCGACCAGAAATAACCTTATTAAACTGAAAATAAACTCACTTTAACTAAGCTAAGAATGGCATAAAATTACTTAACTAATCAGTAGGAATATTAAACTACTCGGCTAAGGAATATTACAAGCAATTAAAGTTTGTAACCGCCCATTTGAATGCAAAGATGCTGGACAGAAATGCTCCTTAATGCTTGTAACGGTTGCCTAATAATTCAGCCACCTAATGCTCCCAAGATTCCTCATTCAAACCGAGTAACTATGCACCTTTAATCAGAATTAAAATCGTAACTGCCCTAATTAATTCAGACGTTACAAAATTCACTTCCTTGTCTCAGCCAATAATTCTGATGCATTATTCCCTTGTAACTGCCGTCTTTAAAGCCTTTTTATTACTCCCTTTATTCTTCAAATAATACTGATTAAAACCCCTAAAATAACCCTTAAGCTGCTACACTTCATTCGGCTCAAAACTAGTCCAGATTCAAGCAACAATTCCAGATTTCCAGATTTTCCAGATTTTCCAAATGGCAATTTTCCAAATTGGCAGTTTTCCAAATTGGCAGTTTTCCAGATTTCCAGATTGTTTTTCCGAATTCATCCCCAAAAGTAGCCCAGGTTCAAACAACAAATTTCAGGTGCTCAACAACAATTTTCAGGTGCTCCCACGTTGACTTCAGGTGTTTCAGGTGAAAACACGTTGACTGCACTTAAAACACGTTGACTTTCCTGCCTTGTTTGTAACTGTTGCATTGATCTGCTTGCTGCCTTGTTTTCAAACTTTGCCAACGGTTTATGAGCATTTAAATTCATTTCCAAGAGCATTACTACACTTAGTAAGGTGTAGCCTTCCTTATTTCCACTTGGACCACGCATATAAAACAGCAAGGAATTAGAATCCGAGGAAACAGTTTTGGACAGAATTGTTTTCTTACTTGTTTTATTTGCACCATGACCAATCTGGTCAGATAGAAACCTTGAGTCTCTATCTGAAATGATATCCTTTGGAACTCCATGGTACTTAACCACAAACATTACATATGCTCTTCCCAATTGATCCATTGACCAAGTGTTCTTCATAGGTATGAATATTGCAGACTTTGTCAATCGATCCACTATGACCCAAATTGTGTTATTTCCTGCCTTCGTCCTTGGTAACGCTCCTACGAAATCCATAGAAATCGAATCCCACTTCCAACTAGGCACCTCTAAGGATTGAATTGTCCCTTGGGGCCTCTTATGCTCAATTTTGACCTTTTGACAAGTCAAACATTTAGCCACAAATTCAGCAACTTCTCTTTTCATATTTGGCCACCAAAATGTTTTCTTCATGTCCTTATACAATTTATCCCCTCCAGGATGCATTGAATAAGGAGAGCTGTGTGCTTCATCCATTAACTTCTGCTTCAAGTCACTCCGATTTTGCGGAACACACCATCTTCCTTTAAATCGCATGCTTCCATCTTCAGCTATTGAAAAGTCTAGCACTTGTCCCCCCTCAATTTTTCCTCGAATCTTTTCCAACTTTTCATCTCCGGGTTGTCCTTCTCGAATTTCATCAAAAATCGATGGCTTGATTGCTAAGGCACTCAACATTTCCTTTAGGCCTCCTGGCTCCATTACCTCCAAATTCATCCTTTGAAACTCCAAACACAACTGATCTGGCAGGATCATTGCATTGACCGAATGAGTTGTCTTTCTACTCAAGGCATCGGCCACTACATTTGCTTTTCCCTCATGATATTGGATGTCTAAGTCATAATCTTTAATCAACTCTAACCATCTTCTTTGCCTCATGTTTAACTCCTTTTGGGTGAATATGTACCTTAAACTCTTATGATCGGTGAAAACCTTACATGTTACTCCATATAAATAATGTCTCCAAATCTTCAAAGCAAACACAATTGCAGCTAACTCCAAGTCATGTGTTGGATAATTCACTTCATAAGGTTTCAATTGTCTTGAAGCATAAGCAATTACTTTCCTATTTTGCATTAACACACACCCTAACCCAAATTTTGATGCATCACTATACACCTCATATTGCTCAATTTCGTCGGGTAAGGTTAACACAGGTGTTGTAGTCAACTTCTCTTTTAATAATTGGAAGGCCTTCTCACACTCCGGGGTCCACTCGTACCTACATTCCTTCTTCATCAAGCTCGTCATAGGGCGTGCAATCCTCGAGAAATCCTTAACGAATCTTCGATAATAGCCTGCAATTTGGTGAAACTCATTATTTCACCAGATGGCATTGCAATGTCTAAGGAAACATAAACATGACTTCCTAATTTAAGACTTTCCACTAAAGTTTTTGAAATAAAAGAGTGAGACGCCCCTGAATCAAACAAAACTTTAACAGGCATAGAGCGAATAAGGAAATTGCCAATTACCACATCAAAAGTAGTAGCAGCCTCACGACTATTCATCACGAACACACGACCCTTGGAAGTGGTTGCAGCAGCACTATTGGTTTTGGGAATGAAACTGGTGTTTTGGGAAGGTTTAGGCTGGTTTCTGTTATCTTGCGCACTACCCGATTGCTCATCGTTGGTTTTCTTAAAACACTCAAACTCACGGTGACCCAACCTTTGGCAATAATGACACTTCACTAAGTTCCCTTGACAATCCTTCCCGGGATGGTCTTTTCCACACCTCTTGCAAATGTAAGATCTTTTACTTCCACCCCTACTCCCTTGGTTCCCAATTCCCTTTCCTCTATTATCCCCGTTCCCATTGAAATTCCCATTAGTCCTTTGTCTCTTATCATTCCCATGAAAATCATGTGACTTTCTTTTTTCTCCAGATGTGTTTTCTTCAAACTCTCTTCCCTTAATTCCATAAAGGTGGGCAGCCCTCCCATAGACTTCATCTAAGGTTTCAAACATTACCCCTCCTAATTTTTCCTGAATGGCTATGGTCAAGCCTTGTTCAAACCTATCAGCTTGTATGGCTTCGGTTGGTACTAGTTCTGGTGCAAATCTCATAAGCTCCCTAAACTTGTTGTAGTATTCATCTATGGTCATATTCCTCATCTTAAGATTTTGGAACTCCATACTTTTTTGTTTCTTCAAATACGGTGGGTAAAATTTCTCTCTTAACGCTTCCTTAAATTCTGACCACCCAAAGTTAGGACAATTCATCAACTTTTCTCCCTTTAGACTCCACCATAAATCAGCTTCATCCTTAAGGTAATACACAGCATTGTCAATTTTTAAATCCTCAGGGCATCTGATAGCATTAAAGAGTTTATCGAATTATCTAATCCAATTTTCTAGGCTCACTGGGTCTATTTTCCCAAAGTAAGTGGGTGGTTTAGCTGCAGCTACTTGATCGAAAACTTCCCCAGACTTTTTAGGCTCAAAATGGGACTCACTAGGGGGCTCCTTAGGGGGTTCATTAGGGGGCTCATTTTGGTATTCCGCTTGTTTTGCCGCAAAACTTGCCATGTTCTCAGCTATTTCGCTCAGTTGCTTGAGAACTGAATTCATCTTGGAGCCACTTCCTCTTTTGTTTTTCGCTCTTAGAGACATCTTCTTGAATAACATGGTAATTGCAATCAATTCCTACTCAATAGATTTTTGTCTTTGCTTAACAAAACTACAATTTCTGCTAACATGATTTAAATCGGGAATAGAAGTGCTCAAGTTAAAAGTAGTAATTATTTAAGTCACATTGAAGCAAATGCTTCCAAAATAAAACTAGGCATAATCACATATGCGTAATCCATTCGTGTATCATGTTAATCACGAATAGTAACTTTAAACCAATTTCCAAAAAAAAATCACGCAACAAAACGACAATAATAACATCATAGATGAGAACAATAACAATATAAGTGAGGAAGTGACAGTAGATTATTTTTGTGTTAACATAAAAAGCACTAATGCTACAAGTAATACAAACAATCCCGCAATTAAGAATAAATAAATTTGTATTTGTCTTAAATCATCTTCAAAAGAAAACGTTGGAGGAGATTGATTGTCGTTGGCGGTAGCCATGGCGGTAGAGTATAAAAAGGATGAAGGGGATGAAGAAACAAAAATTTAGAGTGAGAAGTAAAAAAAAGATAAGATAAGAGATTTTGTGGTGGAAAGGGTAAGGGTAATCCGTCCTTTTATAGGGGATGGATCAAAACTGTACAATGAACTATTTTACTACAGGTAATGAAAATAATGGTGTAGTATAGGTAGGAAGAACATTATATGTTAAATATATAAATTCGCAAGAATTATCACAATGGGATGCAAGCCAAAGTGGTCCGAGAACCTAAAATCTGTACAATAGATTGCGGGTTTGAAAACAAAGTAAGACGAAAAAAATATAAAGTATTAAAATTATAAGGCTGCACCAATTTTTTTTTTTAATAAAATAAGAGTACTCAATTCATGATTTCAGATTGTTAACCCGAGTCTCCCAGGTAAGTTACCCACGACGTTGGGGAGTGCCTTACCTTAGACAGAGAGTGCGGGTGAAACAATCTAATTTCAATCCTCTTTCCGAAATAAGAAATATATTTTAGCAAATGTAATTGATTTTGAAAAGAATGCGAAACTCTATCTTATATGCCCATCTTATGTCTACCCATCATTTTTACTTTTTCAATTAGGATCTTTTTAAGACTTGAAAATCTCATACCACTTTGTAACACCCCCAAATTACTCTCTAAAGGATTAGATATAAATATGATTTAGAGAGTAACCTAAGGGTATTACTGCCATGTGAAAACGTAAGGCGAAACAGAGTTTTGCAACGGAAAACATACTTAAACTTCATTCATAATAATAATAATAATAATAAATAAAGTGATAGTAGTAATAGTAAATGGTTCAATACAAAGCCGAAGCAACAGAAATACTAAATGTCGTTAAACTTAAACTAGGTGATTGACGCCCAACGTCCCCAATGCAGCACTCAAAATATGTCGAGATCATCACCACCTATCTACTTATCACAATTGATAAGTAGGGCCAAGCCAAAACAAATAAGAATACGGGTTAGCGGAAAAATCGCTAAGTACATACAAATATTAAATGTGTAAAAACAATTGAATTAATCAAACATGTTTTTCAAGACATAATATTTAACAACCATATTAAATCGGATCATCTACAAGTAATGAGTTTTCCATAGTTGAAACGTTTTATAATCCAAACCAATAATCCTCAAGATAACTATCAATTTCGGTTTGTCATTCACTTTTCAAAATCCATTTTTCCCACCTAAGTGTGCACACCCCCCAAGTTAGTAACTCCTTTGCATAAGCCTATACTTGGGGAAAGACTAGATCATACAAATTTCATAGTCTTATCAATTTATCTCCGCATAATGGGAGTCAAGAAAAATCACAACGCCCGAAGAAACGGACTTCCAAGTTCCCACGAATGGGGTATCCATAATGACAACCTTTAAAAATATTTTTCAATCATCCTTTGTAAACCATTTTCGAATAAACCTTTTTAAAACTATTTATAATCAATCGTTTCATAATCAATATTTTAGACACATTTACAAAAAGCTTAATCCGAACATAAATATTCACAACACATTTCAAGCTACTCACATAGTTGCAATTGTATATTTCGTAAACAAACAATATTTTTCGTTACTTCACACATTAAACACATTTGCATATAAAATCAACTTTTATAAGGATCTAATCAATTGTACGTACCTCAATCCTCGCATAGAACACAAAGATTCCTAGTCACGAACTCGAAATCCTAATCCTGAATCGGATATTCCTCCTAAAAATAACCAAATAATCTCAATCAACACTTGGTTGATAACACAAAGATATAATTATATTGACCCTTGACTACTAGTTGTGCATGGACAATGATACTACCTTTATAAAATAAATATTTGTTTTGTACTTCGTATATAAATCTTTGAGTAACAATAGTAGTGAAAATAGTGATATATGAAGTAGTAATAATGCAAATGATAATTAGTGATAATACTAAAACGTATATGAGTAGTTGTAATGATGGTAACAACAATACCAATTTCCAAGAGTACCATATGATAATAAAGTAATAACAGTAAGACAACAAAGGTAATAGTAATAATAATATAAAATGTGTAAATGTAGAGTTTGGCAAAATAAAGTTAGAAGACTTAGGAGTACATAGAAGTACTCGCGATTACATTAATTAGAAGATGAGAGCATTGTATACTAATGGCAGACATCAAAATAAGAAGCACAGTGGGGAACAGAAGATGCTTACAAGCCGAACAGAGAGGGACAACGAAACAGAGGAGAAGGCGGAGGAAGAGATGGAGCAGCTGCCCAGTACAACGGCGCGGTACGACGGAGCAAAGGTGACGAAACAGTGAAAATAAAGGAAAAGAAAAGAGTTTGTGATTTGTTTACTGAGATGGGGTGGGATTGCAATAAAACTTTCACTATTTATAGGCAAAATGAATTGGGATTTCTGATTGAATCTCAATCTATGACAATGGTAAGACCACAAAAATGTCAGTCAAACTAGTCTGAGCTAATTCAGATAAAGGGAATGGAGGAGTAGAAGGGTGATGATAGTGTTAAGCTAACTTGTAGGAATGGTGAAGATGAGTGTAAGCTAAATTGTAGGAATGGGGAAGAAAAGTGATGATGATAGTATATTAACTTTGACTTGTAGTGTGGAAGTACGGTGATAGTAATTTTTTTTTTTTAGTAACTTAGTAGTTTGTGGGTTTGACCTAGTCAAAACACCAAATAACATTTATCATCTTTAGTAATAGATTCTTTTATTTAGAAAAGTGATAATCGAAGAGTAAAATTTATGAAAATCATTTAAGAAAATAAATATTTAAGACATGTTTAATGCTTWATTATTGATAAATAAGCTAGTTAAAATATGGGGTATTATAGATACCCCAAAGGCATGCCCATKAAGATTAGGCGACARGAGGACTTGGAGGGAAATTATGAGTATTTGAAATATGAAAAGAAGCGGCAAAAAACCGACAGAAGAAGTAACTTCCACCTACGATCTACGCCCTTAAAGGTCTATAAATAGAAGTAGCGGCACTGAAGTAAACAACAACACAACAACATCAATGTATCTCTTTTTCGCATTAGTTTCCTTTAGCCACACTTGGCTCAGATCAGTAGCCAAATTAGTTTAGTTTAGCGTGGCCTATATTAGTCTAGCGTAACGTAGTTCATCCTATCATGGAGCAATAGGTTGTTCGATTTTCATCCCATTATGTGTAATCATGGAGGTAATCACCCTTCCTTGTAATACAWTGGTAGTCTGATACTTATCCCTTTATRATGGTAGTGTTTGTCTCTTTTCATTTTTGTTTGCTTTAAGGTTCAGCTTTCACTAGTAGAAAAAAGCACAAAAGTTGCGGTTATTTAGGGTCCAAAAGCTGCGGTTTTGCACCGTAGCTTTTTGACCAGCAACTTTTTACAAAATGCATCAAAAGTTGCATATATAACCGCAGCTTTTGACTCTCAAAAGCAACGATTTTTAGCTAAAAACTGCAGCTTTTCATAGTCCTAAAAAAAACTTTGTTCCTTCAAGTGTTGCGGTTATATCCTAAAAACCGCAGCTTTTGTATGTTTATTTTTTTTTCAAAATTTGTCAATAATATAGTACATTAAATTTAAGCCAACTTTAATTTGTTTTTACCCAATATTTTTTAATTGTTATTATGTTGTATATTTTCAATAATGAGTGTGAATATAAACTAAAATTTGAAGGSATAATAAATGTAAAAAATACATTAAAAATGTAAACAAAATGTACAAAATTAATAATTATTTACATGAAAACTAATTATCACAACATAAAGATACAATCACGTTACAAAAAATGAGCAAAAATAATTCTAAAGAAGAGAATTTCAAAAGCATCATCTTCAAGATCTAAGAAATATCAACGACCTACAGAACCCAAGCAGCACTTCCAAGTCCCAAGTTCCTAKAAATTAAAAATATAAAAACTACTCTAACCCCTAATCTTCCCTCTTTGTCCCACCTCCGTCTTCCTCAACCTGCAAACCGAACATAACCCGTACAAATTTAGCCACTTCTCCACGCACAACCGGCAAACCTGTGCTCGCAAATTATCAAATAAAATTCAAAAAAATAACAGAAAAAATATGGACAAACAAACATTAAATTATTCAAGGATCCAGAAATTAAAGGACAAAATGAAATGAAAAACTGGAACTTTCTTTGAATTTATAGAACTAATAGAATATAAAATCAAAAAACAGCTTGGTTTATAGATCTAAATGACAAAATCTTAAAAAAAATTGGAAGGTGAATTATGATGATTAAGTCGAGAAGAAGAAAAAGATCTAGTAATCTTCTGTGAATGATGATGAAGTAGAGAAGCTAGATTAAGAAATCAATAAAGAAGGAGAGAGGCGTGAAAGAGGAGAGACAAAAGAAACAGATTAGAGAGACGTGTAATAGACAGAGAAGTGAAGTGTGTTTTAGGGTTTTAACACAGTTATAAGGTGTTGGATTAAAGGGACGGGGCTTCTTTTATTTTGTTAGTGGGCTTTGACATATTTAAAAGTTGCGCTTGTGTCAAATAACCGCACCTTATGTGCAATTCTCATTTTTTTGCTCTAGTATGGTTTAAATGATGCGGTTATTTAAAAAATCGTAGCTTTCAACACTCAAATGCTGTAGTTTTTACATAACAAGTTGTTCTCCTTATGTCCCATCTTCTTGATTAACTCTGATCGATTAGGAGCTATTTTAACTAGAGGGCCAAGATAGCCCCCTACCGAACTAAAAACAATATTGGGCAGTTGAGTTGTTGGTGAAGTGCAAAATCACCTCAATAGGCTCTGAAATGTCAGTTCTCTCACTTCACC
Source organism: Bassia scoparia (assembly GCA_008642245.1). Classification (NCBI taxonomy): domain Eukaryota; kingdom Viridiplantae; phylum Streptophyta; class Magnoliopsida; order Caryophyllales; family Amaranthaceae; genus Bassia; species Bassia scoparia. The sequence goes on along the minus strand of SNQN01004914.1, from coordinate 8,360 downwards.
ATCCAACATATATCGAGATAAGAGAACCAACAGGCGGACGCCCTATCTCGTCTTGCCAATTTTGCTGAAAACTCAACGCCTCACACTATCATCTGGGAAGTTTTGAAAAAGTCAAGCATCAATCAGTCCACAATGGTGCTAGACCGAACGGACACATGGATGGATCAGATTATTAAGAACTTGAAGGATGATGAGTTGCCAGCAGACAACAAGAAAGCAGGCCAGGAGAAAAGACAGTCTAAATGGTTCTTATATTACCCCTCCTTTTATTTTTAAAAAATAATTTGAAGCTTTTTTAGATGACCAACAACATTGCAACAAGTGTCCATTTGAAGTCAATAGTTGACTTTAGGTTTTAGGCAATTTTTAACATGTTTCTGATTTTACAATATCTATTTCCTTATTTAATGATTCTTCATTTGTTTTATTATTTTCAAAAATAAATTTTGAAAATTTGGAAAATGCTTTTCGAATATTTAGAATTTATTTTTCGAAATTTCAGAAAATATACTGCAAAATTTCATAAAATATATTTCGTAAGTTCAAATATTTCGATTTATTAAAAAGAAAAAACATTTTATTTTCTAAGAATTTCATATTTGAAAAACTTTCAGCACGCCATTGATGTTGGTGTTCAAGAGCTCCATTGAAGCAGAATGATGGACTTCAAACTTTTGAAAAACGTAGCACAAAATTTTTATACATGATTGGATTGTGTGAGCGGAATATTTTTGYTGATCTTTTGGGAAATTTTTCGAGAATTATCATCACCCTATCACCTATGTCGTCGGTCGCCGACGTTAGTGGAGTTTGAACTCAAATGACTCAAGGAAGAAGAAGACGAAGGTTGACGTTAAGCATTATGCGTTTAGGGGTTTGCCTCAAGTTTGATTTTAGGTACGACCACATGTACAATGGTCACAACTGAAAAATATCCAATTCAATGAATGAACTGATTGGCAGCTAGCGCATACACTTATATGAGCTATTATCAAGCCTGGTGCGGTCATAACCACGTTAATAAATCCTATTGAGAATATTTTTACACACATAACAGTTTGAGACTATATTTTTTTTTTTAGGCTGGAAGTTTAATTATGGGTTAGGAAATATAGTTACGGTATTCAAATTATGTAATGTGAGTTTGACGATGTTTATTCAGCCTAATAGCGCACTCATACAGGATTACAAACTAGTTCATTAGTACTTGATAATGTGATGAGAAAATATACAATACAGAGATGGTATAATATAAACAAACTGAAATCTATGGAGTAATGGGTCATGCACATAAAAACTGGAACGATTTATTWAAAAAATGTTGATATTATTCGCTARCAATGTATATAGAAAGCAACAATAAAATACAATCGAATTGTTACATCAGATTATGTGATCCAAATTTTGCAGAATTTTTGGGAATTTTTTTCCAATTATTTTTATTAACTGGTCACTTATGACGTTAGTCACCGACATCCATGGACTTTTAAGTTTTAACTCCAGTTTCCCAAGGAACAATAAGGCTCGGGTTTTTTGGTCACCGTTATGCCATAGATGGGTTGCGTCATTGTGGAATATTATATTCATGGTCATTGCAAACGTATTTTTTGGACATAAGTTGTATATCTCCCTTGGTAATCTTTAGTCTAAGAGTAAAGAATAAAGTCCAACTAGTTTTTTTTTYCTAAGTTTATTTTATATTTTATTTTGAGTCTAGTTTCAATGTTTAGGTGTTTGTTGGACAATTTCAAAAGTTGTACTTTTCATTRTTTTTCATTCTTTGATGGGTGAGTTTGAGTCTTGTTTCGAGTCATGTTTGATTTGAACTTGATTTATATCACGTTTATTTTATATTTAAGGGAAATTTCATCTCGTACCATTAAGTGTTTGACTATTCCATTTTGTACCATCATTTTATTTTTATTCCAAGAAATACCACTGAGTTTATGGAGTTTCCATTTGATACCATTAGAGTGTATTATGTTCRAAAAAATGTAGAGTATTTTGGAGTTKCATCTCAAAGAATTCACCAATGGGTACTTGTTTGGGAGACTTCTAGTCGATAAATAATGAAGAATGAAGTGTGGGTAACTCCAAAATACTCCATATTTTTCTAAAACATCACATTTCAATGGCATTAAATGGAAAAGACATAAACTCAATGGTATTTCTTGGAATATAATGAAAACGATGGTATGGAATGATAATCCTTAGGGCGTAAGTGATATATGTAATCTTCTTCGATAAGTATAAACCTCCGGATATCTCCTTTTGGCAAGGATAAGCCTCAGAGCGCAAATGATGTATGTGAATCTCCTTTGGTAAGCATAAACCTCCGGATATCTCCCTTCGGCAAGCATAAGACTTGCGGCGCAAATKATGTATGTGAATCTTCTTCGGTAAGCATAAACCTCCAAAGATCTCCTTTCAGCAAGTATAAGCTTTGGGGCGATGTGAATCTCTTTTGGTAAGCATAAACCTCCAGAGAATAGGCAGAGATCACTCTTCAACAAGTATAAGCCTTGGGGAAGATGATATGTTCATGTGCATCTCCTTTGGTAAGCATAAACCTCCAGAGAGCTCCCTTCAGTAAGCATAAACATCGGGGAAGATGTGTGTATGTATGCCCTTCAGAAGCGCCTCGTTYCTCAAGAAGCCTTTCCTACAGCTGACCTTGGCTTGTAGGGAAGAATGTTGCGTATAGCTACAATTGTGTATAGAGACGAATGCAGTATAGGCATGTGTAAGTGAGTAGGAATAGTTGTGTATATCAACAATCGCGTATAGTGATCAATGTCGTATAGGCATGTACGAGTGTGTAATGAGGAGTAGTTGGGTATAGAAATGAATGCCATATAGGCRTGTGTAGGGTGATTGCATGTAGTTGTGAATGCCATATAGGCAGTCCGACAGATCAAATAAGATTGGCCCTAGCCTCGTATACAGGTGGTGCAATGTGCAATGTGTGTGTGCTATGCGTTTTTCTAATGTGTTTGTGCAATGTGTGTGTGCTATGCGTTTTTGCAATGTGTTTTTGCAATGATGCGTATTCATGATGTAAGCATTATGATGTATGTTTGCATGATAGTGCTTATGAAGTGTGTGCAATTTATTATGCAAGTCTATCCTGATGCATGAGATGAGGGACCAAGGAAATAGACTAATGTTAAGATGTTTTAAAAGTGTGGGATGAAGCCGTCTCAAGCCCCCATTCAAATGATGCTTGTGATTGCTAGTGAGCCCCCAACCCATGGGGTTTGGGTGTATAAGAAAGGCKTAGTTTGTGGTGCTGATGGTAGATTCAGTGGGTGAGCCCCCATCTTGGCCAAGCTTGTGAGCTTGTTTGGCTAGATCGAGGTTGARGTTTATGTTATGGGCAATAGTTAATGATGTCAGGCAAGGTAAGGCAAGCTTGTGGAGTCATTGGTTTCAACTTTGCTTTTGGTGATGCTAAGGTATGAAGTTTGGGGATGTGATTTGGAGTTGCCACAATCGATGACTTGAGTTGATCACCTGTGTGAGGAGAGAGCAAGGGGAATGCGAGATGCTTTTATGTGATGCTTCAAGTATAATGCATGGAGACTCTTGCGATGTGATAGCCTAAGGAAGAGAAAAGGAGAGTCCTTCAAGGTGTGTGAAAGAATAGGCTAAAGRTTAGAGAAAAGAAAAGGCTAGAATTTGCGACTAGAGGTGAGTGGACAGGGAATTAATGTGGTTAGCTAACTAAGGATGGTTCAAACTGGAGTCAATGTCGAGKGCTATGCTAAGAATTTGTACTACCACCATTAAGGGAGTCAAACTAACTACAAGAGTGGACTTTAGAACGTTATGGGGTATTGGGTTCGACCTCGAGGAGAGTCTTCCTACGTATCTTTTTGGAATCAGACCATCGTAATTCTTGTTGACGATTTAGACAATGTCTCATGTGAGAGGGCTTTTGTGGATGTAATGTGAGGCTATGGTTAAGGGTAAAGAAACAAAGAGAAAAGGCTCAAAATTCCCAAAGTTGCACCCCATGGTGCGAAGTGTGCTTTCTTGATTTTTGCATTTAATTTGAACTTTAATTTAAACTTGGATTTTGAATTGAACTTGAATTTGCAATTTAAATTTTGAATTTGATTTGCTTTTCATTTTTTAAACTTTGGATATTACTTATTTTTGCACATGTCGCACCATTTGATTTCCCAAGGGTTAGTTAGATGTGGGTGATGACAGAAAGATAGGCTTAGTGAAAGTGTTTGTGGCTCAAACGACTGCAAGGGATTGACTGGATACAAGTAATGAGAAAGGAATGATTTTTTGTGGAGCTTGAGAAAGATAGCCTTTGTTGGCAATGTCCATTGATTAATTTGATTTTGAGATCTACTCTTCCAGTTAGTTTGGTTCCATTAAAGTGAGTAGTACAAACTATATGGAGGCTAGAAGGAAAAAGAAAAAGAAAAATGAAACTTTTACTATTTCCAAATAAATTTATAACACGCAGGCTAAATGTAGAAATTAATCCTAATCCTAATGACATAAACTCGAAAGGAAAAAATACATGACAAACGGTCTAGGTAGAAAGGGACACTCCGCCTCAATCCTAAAGCTGGGATCTGAAGACTTTTTTTTACCATTCGGTAGTCTCCTTAAGAAGATCATCCTCTATGACTATTCCAATGTCATAAACCTTTGTGAAAGTGGTGAGGCCTCGGTACTTTAGATGATCTTTGTACTTTGGCAGAAGACCGTCAATGAAGGTTTTGATCATCTCTTCTTTAGTGGGAGCGAAAACTAGTGTGGTAACAACTTCTCTCCATCTAGTTAGATATGCAGTGAACCCTTCTTTCTCCCCTTGCATAAGGATCTTAAGCTCTCGAAATTAAGTTTGGGTTTGAATGTTACCCTTATATCGCGTCATGAATGGACAGGAGATGCTTTCCAAAGTAACGGTTTATTTCTAAAGAAGCAATAAGAACCATTTCTGTCATATTGGTTCCAAAGAGAAGGGAAAGACCATTGGGAAAAGGGTAGGGTCGATTCCTTTGAGTGACATGGTGGTCTTGAATCCCTTGAGATAGAATCRGGGGTCATCGGTTTGCTTGAACTTAAGTATGTATGTCTTCGGCTGAAAATGTCTTGGGTAGTTTGAAAGAAAAGTTGGGATCAAGTGTAGGTGAGTCCTCATCAAAGGTGAGGTCAATGGTTTTCTGGATCCTTTTATCAACTAGCTTGGCCTAGGAAGAGCTCGAGGTTCGTTCCATGGCATTAATCTTAGCTTGAAGTGCTTGCATGGCCTCGGCTAGCTCTTGAACTTGGTCGGAAAATTTTAGGATCCGTTCTTTTTCAGAGGTCATTTTGTGGTGTTAAGGTGATGGGGCTGTTGGTGTTAGGAGTTGAGGAAGGTTGGGTTTGGAAGGAAGGATTGGTCTTGGAAGAATGGACTAGGCTTGGGATAATGCATTAGCCTTGGAAGAATGGACTAGGCTTGGAAAGATGGATTGGGCTTGGCGCTCA
>SNQN01004913.1:7217-48179 GCA_008642245.1 Bassia scoparia | reverse complement strand
GACAACAAAAAGGAGAGAGAATTAAAAAGGAAAAGACCAAGGAAACTAGAAAGGGAACTAAAAACTCCTTTAACAAGACTGATATAAGGAAGCATGATACTGCTGGGGAGATTCCGAGACCGATGAGATGAAGAAGATCATAATGAAAGTGAAACCGCCAACCTTGTCTCATGGCAAAGATTGAAGAAACAAATCTCGAGAGGTATTTCCTAATCCCAAAACTAATGACTTTCTCTAAATCGGCTTTAGTTGATTTAGTGCTGGCTTATGATGATGATTGGAGAGTATAACTAAAAGCTTAACTGAAATGAAAAGGCTTAGAAGTAGCCGGGAAACAGTGCTTGGATTGAAAATCAAAGGACTGATGTTCAGGGAAAATTCTTTGAACTTTTCGATAAGAACGTCTCCTGAAGGAATCTTATGGAAAGGTCAAATATGATAATATTATGTTAAATGTTGAACTTGACTCAATACAAGCTCATGTGTACTGATTTGAATGCTCCAAGTTCCTTCCAAACACATCTTCAACAAAGATTTTGAAAAACTCAGATGGAACTTAAGGAACTTAAATTTGATAAAACTCAAATTGGAAAAGGAACTTGAGGCTGAAGGAACAGAGATGTCATTCAGTACACAGTGCAAATGGATTGAGAATGCTCAAACCAAAGAACTGAGGACTAGGTATGATGTTCAATCAAACATAAAGGAAAGAGAAAAAGTATTCGATTACCTAGCAATAAGATTTGCACCTTTTGTGGCAGGACTGGTCATTATGAACCAGACTGCAACAAAAGCAAAATAGTGATGAAACACAATGTTAAACAAGTTTGGGTAAAGAACAAATATTGCTTCTTCTTCAAAGGAACCCGAGACCAGGGTTCCTCGTACTGACCTTAAGTTCTTTTGCAGGATCTAGTGAGGGGAATAACTCATGGTACCTCGACAGTGGTTGTTCCAAGCACATGAAGGAGATAAATCTAAGTTTCTCTCACTAGAGTCCTATGGAGGTGGAACTGTGACTTTCGGAGATAAAGAAAGGTGAATTAATCGCAAAGGTAAGGTTGGTAAGTTAATTCCATGTATAGATAACATATTTTTTAGTCGAGGGTTGAACATAATCTTAAGTATTCTCAATTTTGTGATAAAGGAAACTATTAACTTCACAACAGAAAATTGCAAAATCATCAACAATCACACTAGACTCATGTGTCTAGAAGGAACTAGAAAAGGAAAACTATACAGTGGATCTTAACTCTGTCCAAGGAACAATCTCACTTTTTCAGTGTAATTGAGGATGTGTGTTTATTGTGGCATAACGTTTTTTGGTCATGCGTAGCTTCTCACACATAATAAACATGTCAAAGAACTTGGTAGTTGGGCTTCGAATGTCAAGTTCTTGGAAAAATATATGTGATGCATGTGTGAGGGGGAAGCAGATAAGATCATCTTTTCTAGCAAAAAACATGATAACTAACAACCAACCATTATGAATAATTCATATGGATCTTTGTGGTCCTATGAGAATCCAAAGTAGAAGTGGGAAAGATATGTTTCTTGTTATGTAGATGACTATTCTAGATTCACTTGGGTAATATTCTGTTAAGCAAAGAAGAAACTTATGATGAATTTGTTGCTTTTGCCAAAGGATAAAAAAATCAAGTGGATTCAAATAGTAATATTAGGTCTGATCATGGACAGAATTGTGAAAACTCAAAGTTTGATGAGCTTTGCAGGGAAAATGGCATGAAATTAACTTCTCAGCTCCAAGACACCACAACAAAACGGTGTTGTAGATGGGAAGACAGGACTTTGGAAGATATGCAAGACTAATGCTTATCCATGGTCTTGCCAAGAAACTTCTGGGCTGAAGCTATTATACTGCATGTTACATCATTGAATAGAGTTCTCTTAGACCTATAATTAACAAGACACGCATATGAATTATTAAATAGTAGGAAACCTAATATCTCACATCTAAGAACATTTGGTTGCCGATGTTTTTCATAAATGAAGAGGACTTAGAAAAGTTCGATGAAAGAAGTGATGAAGCGTGTTTTCTAGGCTATTCAAATCATAACAAAGCATATAGAGTTTTATCAAAACTCTATGTGTGTTGAAGAAAGCATACATGTATATTTGATGAACTGACCACACACTTGAAAATGCAGGAACTTGGTAACAATGATTTGAAAATGGTTTATCAGAAACTTGATTCCGGATGAAGGAATCAGTAGCAACCAAACACATCCATTGCAGTTCAGGAAGAGGTTTCGAACACCCGAAGTTCCAACCTGATGCTGCAGAAGAAATGGAAGCAAATGCATTAAGGAAGCAGAAGGAACTCAAGTTGAGATAATTCAACCATGAGTTCCAGTGAGAAACTTCCAGCCTAAGCTTGAAGCATCAGAAACCTCACCCCACTGATCTCATCATCAGTGACATCAGTAAAGGAAATCAACAAAGACTCAGCTGAGGAACTCTGTGCCTTCCATGCATTTCTATCCATTATTGGACCTAAGAATCATGAAGAAGCTCTAAAGAAGATGTTGATTAGGTTAATGCATGCAAGATGAATTAAATAGAATTTGAAAGAAACAAGGTATGGCATCTTAAAACTCTTCCTAAAAACAAAAAGGAATATTGGACTAAAATGGGTTTTAGGAATAAACTAGATGAATATGGCACCATAATAAGAAACAAGGCCAGACTAGTTGTTAAAGGATAACCAACAAGAAGGCATTGACTTAGAAAAAACTTTTGCATCTGTAGCCAGGTTAGAAGCTATTCGAATCTTAATTGCTTTTGCATTTTCATGGGTTTCAAATTATACCAAATGATGTTATAAATAGTGTCTTAATGGATACTTAACAGGAGAAGTTTATGTTGAACAACCCAGGATTTGAAACCATAAATTTCCAATCATGTGTTTAAGCTTGACAAAGCTCTATATGGGTTAAAACAAGCACCAAGGGCCTGGTATGAAAGACTTCAAAGTTTATTTTACAAAATGAATTTAAAGAGGAAAAGTAGACAAAACCTTGTTTTGAAAAGCTGAAGGAACTCGACCTTTTTGTAGTTCAAATTTATGTTGATGACATTATATTTGGTCTACAAATGAAAACTGTGTAAGTTTTGCTGACTAATGAGTGGAGAATTGAAAATGAGTATGATGGGTGAGTTGAACTTCTTTTGGGTTTGCAAATAAAGCAAACAGAAGGGGAACTTCATTCATCAACAAAAATATAACAAGGAACTTTTGAAAAAAATAATTTAGACAAGCTAAAACTAATTATACTCCTATGGGAGCTGGACTAACTGGATGAAGATCCGAATGGAATCTCAGTGGATCAGAAAAAGGTATAGAGGTTGATTGGTTCTTTTGTATCTCACTGCTAGTAGAACCAGATATATCCTTTATGTTGGTGTATGTGCTCGTTTTCAATCTAACCCTAAAGAATCACACCTCATGGCTGTAAAAAAGATATTCAGGTATCTAAGAGGACTGAGAACCTAAGTCTCTTCTACTCTAGAAGTGATAATTTTGATTTAAAAGCTTTACAGATGCTGACTATGCAGTGTGATTTAGTAAACCGAAAAAGTACCTCAGGAAAGTCAGTTCCTTGGCTTGTTAGTTTCTGGGCATCTAAGAAACAGATAGCGTAGCTCTTCTACTGCAGAGGCTGAGTATGTAGCTGCTGCAGCATGCTGTTCTCAAGTTTTTGGATCAAACAACAATTAAGAGACTTTGGACTAAGGTATGATTGCATTTCAATTTATTGTGATAATACCAGTGCTACTGTATTTCAAAGGATCCATTCCATCACTCAAGAGTCAAACACATTCATATAAGACATCATTTCTAAAAGACTATGTGAGAAGGTTTAATCAAGCTAGAATTTCTGTGAAACGGAGAGTCAAATAGCTGATATTGACTAAGCTTTAGCAAGAGATCGTTTGAAAGAATGCGCATGGAACTTGGCATGATTCAACTATTCTAAGGAGGACTCCTAAATTCTCAAGGTATGATCTCTAAGACTAATACGTGTATATTGTGTCTCATGCACAATCCTTATGTGAATAACATTCACATAAGTAGAGCATATATTGTCTGTGTGCTTATATGATATCACTCGTATATGTTAGGAGTATAGTGTATAGTATGTTAAGTGTTAAGCCCAACTTCTCTTTGTTCTAATAGTTCAAGCCCAAAATCTTTTTACAAAACAAACAATCAAGAGAAATTATTTTATTTTTATCCTTATTTATTGATACAGCTAAATATTCTCAAATTCTATATGTTTAATCTAAATTAGCTGTATTGCATCCATAATATATTAATTTCCGAAAAAATCTCAATCGGAGGCACTTTCTTTGAGTTAAATACCCATTCTCAAGTTTCAAATCAATTGAATCAAAATTGAAAGTTACTGACCGCATTAATTACCCTGCCAAATATGACGCCTCAAAATTCACTTCCCCTTTTCAACCCTCACCTAATACTTTTAACCTGTCTTTACCTCATTATATAGCATGCAAAGCCATAACTACACTATTCATCACCACTTCACTTAAATCCTAAATTTCTCATAATCTAATATCACCATGGACTTTTCACCAAACCCTCAGCATCTCAAATGCAAACACACTGATGAAACCTCAAAAGAAACACTACTACAAAAATTGGATTAGGCACAGTTTTAAGAGACCGGTGGTGTTGAAACCGTCTCTTAAGTTAAGAGACCGATATTCATGAAAACGGTCTCTTAGATTCCTATAAAGACCGTTTTATCAACCACTCTTCTAAAATTACACAAAGAATACGGTTAAAGTACAACCGGTCTCTTTGATTTTTATTTTTTTTAAATTTGGCTGGAGTGCCACTCACGTGGCTGACTATCCTCACGCGAGCATTGGATTCCTTAATAATAAACCCTCATCCCACCCCTCACTCCACTCATCCTCACGCATACAACCCTCATATTCTTGCATTCAAAATACTTCTCTATCCTCTTCTCTCTCCACTCTCATTTCGCTCTCTCTCCTCTGTTCTCTCTCCTCTCTTCTGGTAAGTTTCATTCTATAAATCATTTGCTTATAAAAAGCCATTTTCATTCGTCAACTAGATCTGCAAGCTTCGTTGTTATTAGGTAATTCACTGGTAATTTCTATTTTATACATTTTTTTATTTTTATTTCGTCGTTTTTTCGTTATTTTTTCGATTTCCTGTTTTCATTTTTGTGTTGTTTTTTTCATTATATTTCGTCAGTTTGTGGTTGTTTTCATTTTTGTGGTTGTTTTTTTTCATTTTTGTGGTTGTTTTCAATTTTCATTTTTGGTTTTTCTGAATTTTATTGTTTTCTGGTTAGTGGCCATGTTTCTGGGTTTTTGATTAACAAAAATTATCATGTTTGTGGGTTTTTGAAAAACAAAAATTTCGAAAAACAAAATTAAAACCGATTTTCTGGGTTTTGATTTTCAATTTATACATGTTTTTTTTTTATTTCAGTTTCTGGGTTTTCCGTCTCGATATATTTTCTAGGTTTTCGATCTCGATCTATTTCTTTTTTAAATTTGCATTTTTTTTCGGTTTTCATTTATTTCGCATTTTGCCTTATTTTCGATCTATTATTAAAAAAATCCAGAGGCAAGCGTTTTGCCATTATTATTTTCGATCTATTATTTTCGATCTATTATTTCGGGTTTGCTTATTTTGCTTATTATCGATTTTTCTATTTTCCTTATTTTCTGTTTTGAGTTTACTCTCGTTTGTTTAATTTGAGTTTTTTTTCTATTTTCCTATTTCTGTTTGAGTTTCCTTATTTAGTTTGTTCTATCAAATTTTGTTCAAATCTGATTGTTTGTTTTAGTTTTAGTTTTGAATTAATTTCAAATTTGATTGTTTTTCTGAATTTTCTTTTTCAAATCTGATTGTTTGTTCTTTGATTGGTGTTGTGTCGGTGTGGTGGGCAGTAGGCAAGCGTGGTGGTGCAGCATAATAGTGGGCGGTGCATCGCGGACTGATGAGCTAGAGAGAAGTGAGAAGTGAAAGTTTTGTCTAAGTTCGTGAGAGTGAAAGTATTTTGTCTAAGATTTTGTCTAGTATTTTGTTCTCATTTGATGTATTAAGAATTTTAAATTATATGTATAATACTTTGTACTTCGTATTTTCGCTCTATGATAATGAGTAATTTTGGGAGTATGGCTACTAAGGATGTTGATAATTTGTACCAGTAATTTTTAGAATAATTTGAAAATTTGTATGGTTTATATTTGTACAATAATTATTTTTGGTTCCAAAAGAATACGAAGTACATCGAGATGTGGGATTCCTCAATCCGATGTATTTTTTATTTAAAACAAGCACCTAAGAGACCGTGTGACAAAACCGGTCTCTTAGGTGAGTCAAAGAGACGTTCTGACACAAAACCGGTCTCTTTGATCCACCTAAGAGATCGGTTTTTCTACAGAAACGGTCCTCTTATGTTGGCTATTTAAGAGACCGTTTTACTAACCGGTCTCTTGTCTTGTCTAAGAGACCGCAATTTCTAACCGTCTCTAACCCTAAGAGCCCTATGAGCTAGAGACCGTTGTAATGCAGTCTCTTAGGCCATTTCTGACCGGTTTCTTTGGTCTTTTTTGTAGTAGTGAAACAAAAAGTTTGACGAAATTTGAAGAATGACTGGAGGAACTCGGGGATCCTATTCAAATGGAGGCAAATCGTTTGTTCGCACTCGTATCGAGGCAAGATGCCCAAATCTGATGATGGGTTCGTTGTGAATTTGACTGGTCGAGCAAGTAAGTTTACTCAACTCCTTGATATCCTAGAATTCAGGGGTGGAGTGATCTGTTTGGTGTCTGTATAACAATGTCATGTCTTACAATCATGAATAAGTTACTGAGACTTTTAAGCATGAGAATGGAATATTACTGCTAAAATTGAACAAGAAAAATTGAATTTGGGGCTGGAGATTTAAGTGAGGCCTTTGGAATTCTAATGAAGATTTAGTTATTATTTTAAGGGCTGGTATGAAGAAAGAAGAAAGATGGAACTAAGATTAGAAAATCATATAATGGTGTGTGTATGGATCGAATTAGAATCTATTGAGGGAAACAAAGACTGCATGAAAACAAACCACAAAAATTTCTCACCATTCAAAAATCTTTGTTTCACCTTGTTTGTCGCTCTATTATTCCAAGACTCAGCACAGAGATGAGGCCAATCACTTCATGCTTGTTAATGTCACTGTTGAAAACAAATTCAAATAATTCCCTTCCTTGATGATTAAGCACCTTACTCATTGCATTGAAAATGGTTTAAAAATAGGCTACTGTAACTGCTGATGACTGTTTGAAAGTTTTAGCATAAAAGCCTGATAAAGAGTGTCCTGACTATGCAGACCAACCTAGCACTCTGCATAGGTTGGATTGTGGTTAAAAAATGGAGTATGTTGTTTATAGAGTCAGAAGATGAGGAGCAGGATGATGTGATGAATGAGGAAAATGAATCTAGAATGGAGAGTGAAAAGCAGGAGGTGAGAAATAAAATGTAGAGGAAAAACCTGATGAAAAGGAGAAGAGAGTGAACCTGTCACTAGGTCTGGCAGTAGTAAGGAGGGAGAGGTCGAGGAGACTTGGAAGAAGGTGGAAGAGTATCCAGGAGACAAGGCAGAGAAGGAATCCATGGTTGACATTCCAACTTGGAGGATGATAAGAAGAGAAAAGTCCCCTGAAGCTGAGCCTGCTCGTCTGCAGAAAGGCAACCTGAGAAGACCTTAGCTATATCTGACAAGGTTTAGTGGCTTCAGTTCCTCTGACTTTTGGAGGAACTTAGTCCATCAAACCTCAGTTCAGACTTTGGACAGCAAATTGGATGGTGTTCTCACCAGATTCAGCAAGGAGCTGAAGTTGGCAAGCTTGGAGCTGTTCTCCCAAGGTGACTCGAGTCTGAAGAAGCCTGAACCAAGCCACCAGAGACAGGAGGACATTCTGAACAAGATTGATGATGTTCTTGCTGAGTTTTTGATCTCCTGAAGTTGATGCTGCTACCTGAAGTTCCTCCCCTCCCCTATCAGATTTACAATATCATCATTATTAACTATCCTTGAACAATTATTATTACACCTGGTCTGTAACTAAATATTTTGGATAAATGTTGGTTTTGGCTACTCTTTGCTTAATTAGGGTATTTAACTAGTTCTTTGTTGAACTATTCTGGGCTTCACATTTTAATCTATTATATTTATATATTGCCTTATATATGCTTGTGATTGAACTATCTGCATATTTGACTGCATATGGTATCGAAAAGGTATTACCAATATCATATCTATTGGTGCTGTGCTATGAGATGTCTATACTTGTGTCTGTCTTTTTTATGAACAAAATGGGGGAAGAATGAGCAAACCTTTAGTCAATTGATGATGATCAAGTTGCATGATATGAGTATTAAAGGTAATTAAATTTTCAGCAAATTTTACTTTATATGTCCTTGTACTAGAATGTAAAAATTAAACTAACACTCTATACTGTATACTGAATAAATTGATTATAGAGTTTGCTTGTTGTCATTCATAAAAGGGGGATTTGTTGAACCTAGTTTTGAGAATGGGCAACAAACAAAAAGCAAACTCATGTGTGTATGGTATGATGTGTGTGTGTTAATATGTGATTTTCAGGAAACAAGTTTTAAAGCCTTAACGGAGTAAGGATCATCCAAAGGAGTGGAAAGGGGTTCCTGTGGCTTTGAAGACTTAAAGAGTTCAAGGAGAAACTCAGTAGCAAGGAACTCGAGTCCCTTGAAGAAACTTAAGGCTCGAGATCTACTGGTGGATGTCATCAGGTATAATAAACTTGGATTTATATATTTAGGTTATTGTAAATTTGGCATTAATGTGTGAAGTTTGACTCAATAATAAAATATATAATCGAAGTTAATAAATTAATTTTATTAATAGATATAAATTAAGTTAATATTAAAAAGATGCTTATGAATAAATAAATAAAACTTAATAAATTAAGTTTTCAGATAAATCTTTTTAAATATATTACCAGTTTATTTTGTTAAAATCGATTATTAAATAAACTTTTATATCTTAAACATGATAAACGGCTTAGAAAAGGTTTGGGAAAAATATCTTTCAACCGTTTTGAGATAATTAAGGAAGCAGTAACGTTATTAACAAGCAAAAACAGTTGAGAAAATTAAGGAACAACTATAAAACTATACGAAGAATTGAGAACGTGAGATATGGACTTGCATATCAAGTCCACTAAGGCACTATCTCCTACATAGTAGGAAGTAATGCATAGTGGACATACTGCTTGTTTTCTCACGCACAAAACTCTCTATAAATACATAAAGATAATTCGTTTTACACACTTGAGCAAACAAAAGAAATTGAGTCATTCTAACACACAGTGCCAAATCAGTTTAGCTTACAATCGAGTTGTAATTGCTCAAGTAGATGTTTTATTGAAGAGGACTTTGAGTGTTGTATCTCAAGGGTTTGGGTTGAGAGAAAATTCCAGAAAGGCTTGTAAGAGAGGAGAGCTTGCAAGAGTTGAGTGCTCGATCAACAGAGGTTGATTGAGAGGCTTTCGAAGTTCGAGAGGAATTTGAAAGAGTCCTTAGATTGTATTAGGTGTGGTATCGAATAATCTAAGAAGAAATCCTTGTGTGTATCAGGTCACAGTTTTATCTCTTGACGAGTTGTCAAGGAGAGTTTCTGTGTTTGAGAAACTTGATCTCGTGTTTCTTGCTTTATAAGTTTTAATTCCGCTAAAAGCTTAAATTCCCTTAAGTTACAATTCACCCCCCCTCTTGTAACGTTCAGTAGATCCAACAAACTGAATTTGTTGGTGCTTCTCACACATGGTCTCGGGGTCTAATCCTGAACTTATGTTAGTGCTCGTCTTGATTGAGCACTTGTAGACACCTGAAAATGTCTCCCCAATGAGTAATCGTGATGAATATACCGCGTCTCGCTGTGTTCGACTCAGAAAAGATGCTTTGAACTCACAAAGTTGGAAATACGTGAGGTCTACTCGGAACTATTGAGCAAAGGTCAAAGGCAAGGCAAAAATATTTCTTTCGGTTTTCTCAAAGTTTTCGAAGGTTTTCAAACAAGTTACACTGGCGATTCTCATGCTTTTTGATTTCATCATGTCCGTCACATTTTTCTGAATCCGCCAATATTTTTAAATTATTTTCTGATTTTTCATATATTTCTATGAATTTGCAATGTTTAAATACGCAGAATACGCAGAAAATACATGAATAATTAGAAAATACTCCGGAAATCGTGGAACCTTCTTAAACATTCTAGAACTCCTTGCTTGGAGAGCAGGGTGTCTAGGTGCGTCGAATCAAGGGAATCACGAATAAAATCGGAGGAATCAAAATATTTCGAGGTTTTTGGAAAATATATACGAAATCATTGAGCGATATACGCAGATGATGAGCGTATATACGCTCATCAGGAGCGTATATACGCTCCATTTGCTGCGTATATACGCTCAACCAAGCCATACGAAGTTGCCAAACCTTATGGAAAGTAGAGCAGCGTAATATACGCTACAGATGAGCGTATATACGCTCCTCTGTAGCGTATATACGCAGGGTTCCTTGCCTTCGTTTTTGCCTCGTGCCTATAAATACTCCCTTGCTTGCTCAGCCGGGACCTCGACTTCTTACACCTTCTTCATACACTTATACACACACTTCTCGAGAATACGTCTACTCTCTCTCTCCTCCTAAAACACTCTAAACACATTACACATTCGTTTTAATTCAAAGCATCGATTTCTCTTTCGAATCAACAGCGAAACAAGGTTGAATTCTGAGATTACTCACCAATATTCTCTCTCACTTTCTTTTAATTTGATTAACTATTGTTGAGTTTAATGTAATTCAAACAATGTAGAAACCAACTTTGAATCGTTCCATGTAATATGTAGGTTTTCATAGAGTTTCCATGTTTTCATGTTTGTTTTTCGTTCTTCTTTGATTTCGTTTTCATTATTTATTATCCAATTGCAATACTAACGATTTCTTATGCTTGTATAGTGATTCAAGGCGAAAGATATTTGCGCTCGTGTTTTTGTCATGACTTAACAATTGTTTTCTTTGTCTTAATGTAGCGATTCAAGGCAAAGGATTCGTTTCGTTTCGTTTTACAACTAACCTTTTGTTTTATTTGCAGATTTAGGGTAAGATGAGTTGTATATATTTTGAAGTTCATATACTTCATATTATCATTGTTGCATATTTTGTATATATTGCTAAACAAAGACCGGAAATTATGTGAATCACTTTAAATCAGATTAACTATGGACAACCTGTTTTTAGCACGTTTTAACATGATTAATACAAAGTGGTCACAATTTCTAGGTTAGGTAGTCTCTTGTGCATAATAGTAACATACTTCATAGTAATCTTTAGGGTAGAACGCTTCTAAGGTGCTAAAAACGTAAGTTTGGTGTGCATCCAAAATTGTGTTTAATGGAATTACAATGAGACCGAGTAGAGGCCGCTACATGCGGGCGAATTGGTTACAGATCTGATTCGTACCATGTCCCCGAACCCCAGACTGGTTACTTGATTGACGTGGGGCATGTGTTTGGCACCAACGTTTCGGGCGTGTGAAACTTCTGAGGACACGGTGGCGATTCCCCTTACTCGACAACACTACCCCAACGCACTCACGTGCGGGATCCGTGGCTCAAGCCCACGCAAAGCACCTCGATGTAGTACCAAGCGCGCGCCCGCTATACGCTGAGGGCGGCCCACGTCCTACAATTTGGCGACTTTCACTGGGGATAATCACGTTAGGTGAAGTGGACAGACTTGAAAAGTCTCGTAATTCATCATCACGTTTATTGGATTTTGCATTTTTGCATGTGACCTTCCGAATAAGGTCGCGCCTTAGGCTCCTTGGTCTCACATGAGCATGTCTATGCTCGAGACTACATAAGGGGGGACTACCTTGGTTGCTGTGGTTAATTGATCGCATGGCTAAGGCAAGTCCTATCCCGCCCATGCCGTGTGTGCACGTGTTCTGATACGTGTGCATAAGGGTATTGGCCATACATCGTATTGCAAGTGGTGAAAACTGGACCAAGCTCTGCCCTTAGGCGTGGTACACTCTCTGACTTAACCTAGACCGACCATAGTTGACTTGTCATCACTGTCTTGTATATATGTGCATGTATGGGTCCTAGCCATTGTACAGTTCTAGACTTAAACACAACACTTTCATATAGTCCATGGTCCTACAACGCACTCACGTGCGGGATCCGTGGCTCACCACGCAAAGCACCTCGATTGTGTACCACGCCGCGCGCCCGCTATACTTGAGGGCGCGGCCACGTCCTACAGCACTTTATACTTCTGAATGGTCTACGCCGATTTTCCCATGCATCGGTGAAACACTTGCCTGCCATTCAGAGTGATCACACTCCCTGCTGATATTCTACATGGCTTTGCTCCTCTTGCGCGATCAACCGACCTTTCAAATTTCAGGCAGCCTGGATGACTCAGATGAGCGTTTTCAACAATTCCTCGAAGAACAGTGGTCCAACTCCACTCCTTTACTCCCTATGCTGCAAATTTTGTCGGGTGCTTTACAGTATGGAGTAAGACTACTTTTCATGAATTTTTCATGAAAAAAAAGGAGCTTATGGCTCGGATTGGAGGCATACAACGTGATCTTGCTAAAAATCACCATCGGGGTCTATTAAAACTTGAGAGTAAATTGCGAAGGGAGTTAGATGACATTTTGTACCAAGAAGAACTCCTATGGTATRAAAAATCTCGTGCAGAGTGYATCCAAAATGGTGATCGAAACACTTCGTACTTCCACRTGAGCACAGTTGTAAGGCAATGGAGAAGTCGCATTGTTTCCCTAAAGGATGACAATGGTGAATGGATAACTYACAGATCCAAGATTCAGACCCATATGGTTACTTATTTCAGGAACTTGTTTACGGCTGAACCCTTTGAAAATTTGTTGCACACTCTCCCTCGAGGTTTGTTTGGCAATTTTTTAGACTCGGAWTGGAGGCATCTAAATCGTGGTTTCACCACCCAAGATATTCAGTTTGCTCTTAAACACATGGGCTCGCTCAAAGCACCTGGCCCGATGGCTACCAGGCACTTTTTTATCAAAAAATTGGACGATCGTGGCTCCTAGTGTTTGCAAGCTGGTGATGGATGTGCTCTCTGGAAAGGATTGGCCTAGTGGGTTGAATGCTACCTTCTTGGCACTTATCCCAAAAGTTGATCATCCTAACAATGCAAAARAGTTTCGACCTATAGGGTTGTGCAATGTGATTTACAAGTTAATAACCAAAATGCTTGTTAATCGCATTAAGCCTGTTCTACCACAACTCATCTCACCCACTCAAGTAAGTTACGTGCCAGGTAGAAAAATCACTGATAACATAGTCATTTTTCAAGAAGTTCTCCATACCATGTGCACAAAACGAGGTGGCAAGCACTTTATGGCAATTAAGATCGATCTTGAAAAYGCTTATYATCGACTTAGTTGGAATTTTATTCGAGACACACTTCATGAGATGAAATTCRCGAGGTTCCTTAGCTTATTGACATCATCATGCGCTGTGTGTCTACTCCAACCATGCAGCTGCTCATTAATGGGGAGCCTACTGATCCTTTTGTTCCTACTCGAGGCATAAGACAGGGGGATCCTTTATTCCCCTATTTGTTTGTCATGTGTATGGAGCGGCTGAATCCTATTATTGAGCAACATATTTTTGAAGGGAAGTGACAGCCTATTCAATTGACYAAAAATGGCCCCCTTTTATCAAATTTATTTTTCGCGGATGTTGTTGTTCTATTTGGGGAAGSAACCTGTGAGCAAGCTGCTGTGATCCGAAAGTGTTTGGACATTTTTTGCTTTGCTTCAGGTGAAAAAGTCAACTACAATAAGTCCCGAGTCTATTTTTCCCATGATGTGGATAATCAAGCTCAGCAGGACATTTGTGGCATTCTCAACATTGCAAGCACCGAGGATCTAGGTTTTTACTTGGGGATGCCTTCCATACATCAAAGGGTTACTAAGGCTACCTTTGCTCATTTGACTGAAAAAGTGMATCGTAGGCTGCTAGGATGGAAGTCYAAATTTCTCTCTTTAGCGGGTCGAYCTACCCTCATTCAATCAACTATCTCTTCTATTGCTACTTACTCCATGCAGACAGCCAAGATTCCCAATACTGTGTGTGATGATATTGACAAAAAAACAAGAAGATTCCTCGGGGGGGAAATGAAGATCAAAGAAAGGTGCACCTTGTCTCATGGGACACTGTGCAGCAACCCAAATCCCAAGGGGGACTAGGCATTCGTAGTATGAAGTAGGTTAATGCTGCTTTTTTACYTAAGATAGGTTGGAGACTGTTCTCTGAACCATCCTCACTTTGGGCTCGAGTCCTTCGATCTAAATATTGCTACAACAGATGTGACGTGGAGATGTTTAAGCCAAAACAAAATAGCTCGAATCTTTGGAAAGGAATAGTTGATAATGCGGAGACTATTATTCAAGGTACGCAAGTGGCACTGGGAGATGGCCTCACTACACGGTTTTGGGAGCATAGGTGGGTTTCTGGCAAGCCTTTATTGGATTATGTGATCAAGGATGTGCCTGCACATATGCTAGGTCTTACTGTGCAGGAGCTTTGGGATAATGATACAGGCTGGAGGTGGGAAGAATTTGCTAAATATCTCCCACCTTCGATTTTGTTGTTAATTCAATCTCACATTCTACAACCTCATGAATRTGTTGGTGACCAATTTTATTGGAGTGGCACCTCTATTGGGATTTTCTCGGTGAAGTCTGCTCTTAAAATTATTCGATTAGAGTCGGAGGTACCTGATAGTCCTTTGTGGAGTTTGATTTGGAAATCAATCATCCCTAGTCGCATCAAGTTTTTTGTTTGGTTAGTGTGTCATGAGTGTTTGATGTGTAATGTTGTTCGTGTTAAAAGGCACATTGCAATTGATTCGACATGCCCTGTTTGTGAAGACCCTTGTYAGTCTGTTCTCCATCTCTTGCGAGATTGTCCTACTATATGCATCAACTGTGGTCTATTTTTTGCCCAAGTGAAGTCTCATAGTGGTTTTTTCATGAGCACAATCCTCAACAGTGGGTTCTTCTTAATTTTAAGGTGAGTGCTTCTTGGTCACTGCTCTTTTCCATACTCGTTTGGTGGGCATGGAAATGGAGAAATTTAATAGTGTTTGGTAAGGAGCATAATTTGCCATGTGATAGGCAACAATTCATTCGTGCTRAGTTCAAAGAAACACAACAAGCTTTATTCTGTGACTGCGATWTCATSCAAACAATTAAAACGGAGCTTCTCATTCGGTGGATCCCTCCCCAAGAAGGTTGGGTTGTCTTAAACACTGATGGTGCAGCAAAAGGTTCTCCAGGGCTTGCAGGTGGTGGTGGTATTTTACGTGATCATTATGGGCATGTGTTATCCTGCRTTACTGCGCATTATGGGTGTTGTGTGGCTATTCGAGCGGAATTGTTGGCTCTCGTTAAAGGTATTGAGGTAGCTTGGGAGAGGAGGATCCCTTTGCTGGAGATTCYGGTTGACAGTAAGGCTTGTGTTCAACTAATTATGCAAGAAAAGGCCAGTTCTGGAGCTCATCAACAACTTATTTCATATTGTAAGCYTATGTTGGCTAAGCCACAATGGCATGTCCGTCTCATGCATTGTTTTCGTGAAGCAAATATGTGTGCTGATTGGCTGGCAAATCATGGAGTGGTGCAACAAGACAGCTTCACATTGCTACATCATATTCCTTTGGAGTTGGCTAGGCTAGTTAGCAATGACATTATAGGTGTGGCTTGGCCACGGTTATTTCATCAAGAGTAGTAGTAGTTTTATTTTATTGTTTTTAGTTCTGTTTTTTCTTTTTGTTTGAGGTTTTCCTCTCGTTTGTATCCAAAAAAAATTAAAAAAAATWAAAAATTATATTATTATGTGAGTGAGGGTTGTATACTTGTATATAARAATATGGGGGAAGATTGTACAATATAGGCGTTGCATATAAGTTGACAACCCAGGGGCCCGAGCCACACTCGGCTACCGCAAATTCTATTATGGTCCCGGGACCATAGTCCTCATCATGGTCTTGGGCAAATGTTCATTTTCGAAACTAGAAATGTTCATCTCAACATGTAAAATGTTCATTTTCAAGTATAAATATTCATATCTGAAAATGAACACTTGTATTTTCGGAAATGAACATTTCTAATTTCAGAAATAAACATTTGCCTAAGACATAAACATTTGCCTGAAACTATATGATCCCGGGATTATAATAGACCTATTGCTCAGCTACCTCCTCGCAAAGTCACAAGGACAGTGGCCCAACAAAGCGCAAAACTCAACAACCTAAAACCCAAATCCTCCCAACTTGTTGTCTTTTTTCCTCTGATAATTTATTTTTGTCACCTAACACCACCTCAGATTATTGTCACTTTTACATGCGCGGACTTTCCCAGGAAAACACCAAACCTTTTTAAATACTCCTGCTTGCTCTCCCTTTCGCTTTCCACCTTCTCCACTCTCGAACTTCACACTTTCCTTTTTCAGAGGAGAGAGAAAGCTTAACTACCGATCAATAATGGCGACTACGAGTTTGGTGAAGCTTAACGCTGCTGCGTCTTCGCAGTTCGCTGGTCAACACTCCTTCAACCAACGCAGCGTGTCGTCCTCACCAATTCGCCGAGTTTCCTTCCCTGTTGTTCGCGCTTCTTCTTACGTCGATGAACTCGTCAAAACCGCTGTAATTTTCTCCGATCTTACGATGTTTTTTGATCGAATTTCGGATCTGTGACTTTCATGCTGTTTATTCGAGATCATTGATCTGATTTTGTTTTTTTGTCTTGAGTTTTTGAGATTGTGAATTTTGTGATGTACTGTATTTTCTTGCTGTCTGATTCTGATTCTTATTAATATGTGATTGATCACTGCTTTTTGGTTTGTTTGATGTAGTACGAATGAATGGATGAACTTCACTGACGTTTGATTTCGATTTAATTCAGAATTTAGGTTTTCTATTAAAATATCTTTCACATTTATCATCAAAGTGTGACATTTAGTTTGTTACGGACTGTATGATTGTACGAATGATCGGATCAGTTAATGTTGTGGATTTGTGAATTGCTGTTCGTTTTTTTTTTGGTTGCGAAAATATGATTTCATGAAAGTTTAATGATTTTTGTCATATGTGCATGGTTTGATTACTTTGGTGTTATGTAGTACAAGTGATTGATTGATAAGTAAGACAGATACTAAAGTGTATTTCCACTGGATTTTATTTGGAAGAGTCACCGTCAATACTCAATAACTAGATCACTGAATTGGCTACTCTTTGTTTGCATCTTAATGAGTGGTGGCCACTCCTTGTTTTCATCTTAATGAGTTTTTTGTCAGGTGAGTTTCAACTAGGGCTACCAAGTTCGATTTATTAATAAAAATGTGTGATTTAAGTGGGAAGAACAAAGCCACTTTATTTCAGCTCTTAAGTAATCGATTGGCGTTTACATATCGATAGACTTTTGGTTTTATTTTTCTTAATATGAATGATCTTCTGGTTTTGCTACCTTGTAAACTGGTAAGTTATGCTTGTGCGGAGTATGTAGTTACAAGATACAACTTTCAACAATGTGAAAATTGTTTTTTTGTTTTTTTTTAAAAAAAAAAATTATATGATCATTTGTCCTTCATATTTGATTTGGTTTCATGTACTTGTATAAATATTGGAAAATGATGCTAATGTGTATTTATGATGGAGTCACCATCAAGAAATATAATACTCCAATTTCTCAATTAATGATTGGTGGTGAGCTTCCAAATTCATTATAGTTTCAGGTTTTTTCTTCTTTTTCTCTGATAGTTGTCGTTTATGTTTTTCAATGATTATGCTACATCTTTGCTGCTTGCAATATGTGAGCCAAGAAGTATTTTGATAATTGTCAGATGTTATTCCAATGGTCTTAGCATTTTATTAAATTCATATTTCCATGTAAGATGAACTTTGTGGTTATGAAATGATAATGCGATGAAAATGTGTTCTTACTTCTATGGATTTTAGTCGAGGATAGAGGAACCAAAATACAAAGGCAAGTGGTTCCTGTAAGTAAGACTCTTAAGTGAATGCAAAAGCATGTATTGTTCATAGATTTTTTTTCCTTTTCTTTGCCTAACTCATACAAATTAAACATAATTATCAAACCTTAAGTTGCCAAAGTTTAAAACTCTAAGATCATCATTGATACTTATCTAATAGCCTTTTTTTTTCCTCCTTTTCTTTGCTTAACTCATACAAATTATACATAATTATCAAACCTTAAGTTMCCAAAGTTTAAAACTCTAAGATCATCATTGATACTTATCTAATAGCCTTTTTTTTTCCTCCTTTTCTTTGCTTAACTCATACAAATTATACATAATTATCAAACCTTAAGTTMCCAAAGTTTAAAACTCTAAGATCATCATTGATACTTATCTAATAGCCTAAGTTTTTTTTAAATTTTTTTTTTGTTACTTCTTGCTTGATGCTTTTTTGATTGATAGACAAGTAAAACTTTTACTTCATGATGATTTTTGTATTAGTCTTTAGTTTGACCTTTGTTATTTTTCTTTGACTCTACAGAAAACTATTGCCTCTCCTGGACGTGGTATCCTTGCCATTGATGAATCTAATGCAACATGTGGGAAAAGATTGGCATCCATTGGTCTAGATAACACAGAAGCCAATCGTCAAGCCTACAGACAACTTCTTCTTACTACTCCCGGTCTAGGTGAATATATTTCTGGTGCTATCATGTTTGAGGAAACACTCTACCAATCTACAACAGATGGAAAGAGGTTTGTGGAGTGTCTACACAAAGAAAATATTGTACCTGGCATTAAAGTTGACAAGGTATAGAGATTAAAGAAGTTGTTTATGTCTTCCACGTTGTTAAGCTTCCACATTTCTGAATAACTTGATGTATTATGGCGTCTTTGTTTTTTTAATTTTTTTTTAATTCTTTTCCCTTCAGGGTTTGACTCCATTGCCAGGTTCAAATAATGAATCTTGGTGCCAAGGGTTGGACGGTTTGGCTTCCAGATCTGCTGAGTACTACAAGCAGGGTGCTCGTTTTGCAAAATGGTAAACTAATTCTTTTCGTGCGCTAAGCTCACTATTATTCTCTTATATTGAGATGTAGTTGGTTAAAACTTATAAATCTTGTGGTGCTTCTTTGCTATGCTTTTTTTTTTTTTTTCTCCCATTGCAAATATCTTGACTTGGCTTATTTGGATTTATAAAAATAGGCGTACAGTTGTTAGCGTGCCATGTGGACCTTCAGCTTTGGCTGTTAAGGAAGCTGCTTGGGGACTTGCTCGTTATGCTGCTATTTCTCAGGTATCCTACAATCTTCATTTTTCTAAGAATATTTGGTGGATGTCAAATTTGGCAAATGCTATTCATTGGAAAATAATTAACTCGGAGAACAAAGACTTTTCTGTACTTTTTCTCTCAATTGACTAAATGAAGATTGATGAGCTCGTGCTAGCCCATCTCATGAGTTAGTTTGTTTGAGCAATGTGTATTTCTACCGTGGATGATCACTTCTTCTCATTGAACTTGTACCATAGTATAGAGTATGATAAATAATAATTCAAGAGATGCTAATTGATAATGAGCTTTTTAGCTTGCCCCAGCAAGGACCATATCTTGGCTGGCCTCACATTCTTTGCTTCATTGGAAAATTTTGTTGCCTGAGGGAACTCCAACAGGATTATATTGGGGGCTATGATTGTTTTTCACAATGGGTTAAAGACTTAGCCGAAGTGGGACTTAAAAGTTAAAAATGAAGTTCTTACAATTAGATCATTATGAAGTTCTCCTTTGCTTGATGTAAGCCTGTTGGAGAGAAATCTTTTGCTATTAACTAAAGTTGAATCAGAAAATCTTGCTGAAAGATGTGTCTCAGAGGAGGTTAATCATAAATTATAACAAAGTGCCTCAGAGGAGGTTAATCATAAATTATAACAATGGTAGGTCAAATAATGTTAATCTGCTTCATTTGAGTTAATGAGCAGATGGTTTATGATTTGTCCTATGCTATGTCACTCGAATCTGTAATTCAGCTGCTTGCTATTGCTTCAGGATAATGGTCTAGTGCCCATAGTGGAGCCAGAAATTCTTCTTGATGGTGACCACCCAATTGAGAGGACTCTTGATGTTGCTGAGCGGGTGTGGGCTGAAGTCTTCTACTACTTGGCTCAGAACAATGTTGTTTTTGAAGGAATCCTTCTTAAGCCCAGCATGGTCACCCCTGGAGCAGAGCACAAGCAGAAGGCATCTCCAGAAACTATTGCAAAACACACACTTCAAATGCTTAGGAGGAGAGTACCTCCTGCAGTTCCTGGAATCATGGTATGCCTCTTTGAAGCTTTCATTAAATTTTGCTTTTGAATTTGTTAGGAATGTGTTAAACCTTTTGCTACTTGCAATTTCAAGGAAAGGGAAAGGGAAGATTTAGCCTTCCGATCTCCAATTTAACTAACATGAGAGAAAGGAAGTGAAAGAAAATTAAAAATTTAAAAATTAAATGCCGTGTAGGCACAAGGGCAATCAAAAAATTTTCTATTCAAAACTTCTCCAAAAAGAGTGAGGGAAGCACCTTTCAAAAATTTAACTTTGAAATTGTAAAACCGTAGATTGTAAGGTGGAAGATAAAGGACTATAAAAGCTTAGGATTTGTTGTTCTTATCAAAGTAAATTGATGAGCTTAGCAATTTTGTTTGGAACTTGTTGGAGCAATTTTGTCAGCAATTTTTTATTAGTAACTTTTTGGGGTTGGTGTAAGAAGGATCATCAAATTATCATGTATTGAGCTTAGCTCTTGTGGAGACTGGAGAGTTTTCTCTTCTTGAACTGGGAATCTTGCTTGTGTTAATTCTGGGCTGCTTTGGCCTTAGTTTATACATTCATATCATCGGTTACCATTTTCAGTTGCTCTCGCCCTTTTCTGGTGATTTCCAGTTTGATCTTTATCATAAATGTAACGGAAAATATTTGACTAATGGCATGCTTAGGATGAGGGTATCAAAACTTTCCTAGCTTCGGATAAATGTTGTTTATCATGTAGAGTACTTGGGAAGGCACTCGGAAAAGTACTTATTGTGCCACTTTCCCCTCTCTTTTTTCACTCAACCAGAAATAAAACTCTTCATTCTTCCTTTCCTTCTCCTTCCCCTCATACAAACAAACAGAGACTTTGCCTAGTGCCATGTGATTTATACAAGTAGAATGATTACAGGACCGTATTATCCAAGTCTCTTGATTTTAACCTAACATTGGTGCTTAATCCTATGAACAATGGCTTAGGTAGACTTTTCGTCTTTTCCTTCTTTATCAGCTTGTCAGCTTAACGCTGCTGTTATGTATTACTGTTGTTTCTTTTCTTTGCTTTTTGTTTGTGCATGGAGTTATCTGTTGCTTTTTATTACGTCCATGTTTCTTTTCCAGATTTCCCTGCTTTCCTTCTCCCATATTCTTCCACCTTTATGTTTCGTGTACTTCGTAATATGGAATAAAATTAGAAACGATACTGTACATAGTAATTGTTGGTATATCATCATTTGAATTTTTAAGAGTGACAATGATAATTTTTTCTCTGCTATATAGTTCTTGTCGGGAGGTCAATCAGAAGCAGAAGCAACCTTAAACCTCAACGCAATGAACCAAAGTCCCAACCCATGGCATGTTTCATTCTCGTACGCTCGTGCACTTCAGAACAGTGTTCTTAAGACATGGCAAGGACATCCAGAGAAGATCGAAGCTGCCCAGAAAGCTCTCTTGGTGCGTGCCAAGGCAAATTCCCTTGCCCAACTCGGTAGGTACTCCGCTGAAGGAGAGGATGAAGAAGCAAAGAAGGGTATGTTTGTCAAGGGCTATACCTACTAAGGTCTAAGGCTAGAGTTTGGACTTTGATGTAATTTATCGTTAAGAATATTTTTTTTTTTTATTTCCTAGCTACTTGACGTGGTTGTGGAGAGAACGAAAATGCTGTTTTTAATTAGCATCTTTTGAATTGTTTTCCCCTCGTTTTTGTTATATGCGGAAGCTGAGTAGTGTTTTGGATAACCTACATGTATGAGAGTAACAATTCTCCGGAGAGTGTGGTCTCCTGGTCTGTAGTTAGCTTCTCTGAAGTTGTATACTATCTCTGTTCGAAAATAATACTCTGTATATGCTAATAATTGCATGTACTGAACACATAAGCCGAAAACTGGACCAAGTTTTGTAGACATGTAGTGCAAGTTTCGGTTCTCGTTGAAGTTCAAGCTTAACTTGTCTTGAACTCTTAAAACTTTGTTGGCCGATAATGCGTTCCTTCAATCACATAATTGAACCAACATGATGTAGCCTTTGCCTGAAGCAGGTAAACAATTAAGCAAAGAATCAGAGAGAATTAGGAGAGGAAGGTTGGCATTGGCAGAAGAAAAGTTAAATGTGTTAAGCATGTTCTTCTGTTAAACTGCGTGGGTTACATGTTATGTTTGTCGTTATAAATTAATGAGTTGAGTTGACATTAATGAGTATGAAAGATTGGGTAACGGTCATGTCTCAAGAAACTACTGCCTAACGCCTAATGGTCTACAATCTTCCAATTTTTGGCAACTTCTAATTCATTTTGGGATCTGTGAATAGTGCAAATTCGATCAGTGGTATTCACAATAATTTTTTGTGTAATGAAGTATTAAATGAAAATAACAACAGATTTACACTGTTTACAAAATTCCCTCAATGTAGTAATAATTAACCCAATTTTCCTAAATGTATAGTTAAAACTAGAGTTTGCAAGATGTAGGACCCATGTTTGAAAAAATTGCACGAAGCTCCCAAAATCAAAAATCAAAAATCAACAGTAGAGGAAAGGAACAAAGTCTTTAAATTAAAAAAAAAAATCAAAAATGTCAGAAGTGGGATTTGAACCCACGCCCTCTCACGAAGACCAGAACTTGAGTCTGGCGCCTTAGACCACTCGGCCATCCTGACTTGATATGATATAAATTGTCAACAACGTATTAAACACTAAAACGTTAACAAATAGATCAAAATTATACCAGAAAACTGATTCGTGTCCCTCACATCCTGCTAGGCTGCTACCCCAGCTTCTGAATTGCAAGAAACAAAACAACAACTTTCACTTGTCAGTTGTCACACATAAACAAGATTAAATTTCAGAAAATACCTAACAAAGCTATTGATTATGAATGAAAAATGCCAAATCGTAAAATTGATCAAGCACTTCTTAATTTCAGAATTTTGCAGACCAAATTCGAACATAACAGAGAAGTGACAACATTACAACTTTACACGAGCCCCATTCGCCAAATTACATAAACTAGCAAATAAAATAAAGAATGAGGAAAAAAAAAGTTTATTTAGAACTTGCATGATGCAGAATTACAGGAAATTTTTTAAAAAAAAAAAAAAAAAATGGGGCAGGAAGCTTTTCTCTTTAAACTATCAGAGCCAGGTTTCGATCCTGGGACCTGTGGGTTGTGGGCCCACCACGCTTCCGCTGCGCCACTCTGATTTTGTGACACTTATTCTCGTTTTAAATATATATTTTATATTGAACATTGTAAACCTCAATCTGCCGACTATTTTACGATTCCTTTTCCACGTGAACAATTTTAAACCCTTAAACTATTTCGTTTAAGGTTTTAAAATATATGGTATATATTGAACATTGTAAACCTCAATCTGATGATTCTGATCTTAGGCTCCTAGCCATGGCCCAATGTCAAGAAATTATCAAACCCTTAAACTATTTCATCCGTTTTAAATAATTGGCTCGCTGCAATTCATATTAAACTAGTATATCAATTTGGGCGTTACTTTTATATTTTTCTTAATTGATATGTATTTTCTCTCTATTCTTGTGAAACTAAAAATAAACATATATTTTAAAATAACATACGAGTATAATATTATGTACATAATGAAAAGCACTAATATATATGAGTTTTAATTGATGCGCCAAGTTTATGTGACGTATATATACTTTTCAGAGTGACACATGTCATTTTTTTGGCTCAGAGAGCACCACGTGGCACCTTTCAGTTGAAAGGCACGCCTTTTAATAATATTTATAGATATAATGTTTTTCTAAATAAAATAAAATAAAATAAAAATAGGTCACATGTGATGTGAAAATGAGCAATTTCACTTCTTTTCCCTTTAAAATGTACCGAGTAGATATTTTTTTTCCCTCAAAAATGATATGCAATTTCATATGAGAATGTTCATAGTATCACCCGTTTTTTTTTTTACACGTCATAGTATCACCGGTTGTACGATACAACATCGCTTGTTTTAACATATTATAATTTCATAAATACCATAATGTAAACTATCATATAAAATTAAGTGTGATTACACCATACAACCGGTTATATTATACATTATAATTTACCGCTTTGAATGCATATGGTTTGTGTGTAGGAGTGTAGGAGTGTAGGAGAGTGGTTTGCATGATGAGGGAAAGCGGCAATCTAGCATCGAGCTTCTAACAAATAAAGTACTCGTTATAGATTATTATTATAAATTATAAATAAATAACTATTATTATTAATGTGATTATATTCTCTAACTCTTTTATTAGTCAAGCCTTCCAATCTTTTTCCCCTTTGACATTGGAACCTAAACTTCACTGCCTTTCATGCTCATTTGCTACGTCAATTTACATACTTCTTCGTTTTTAAATAAGTGCATCACTCAACAAAACACGTTTGTTGAGACACAATTTGACCATTTATAAGTATAATTATAATTAATGAAAAATTATAAAAACTAAATATTAATATAGTATTTAACGAGATGAATCTAACGAGATCCCACTTGACTATATTTTTCATTACATATAAAGCGCAAAACTTGGTCAAAGTATTCCCTATGAATAGTGAAATTGTCAAACTGATGCACTTATTGGAAAACAGAGAAAGTAATATTATTATGCAATCCAACTTTCTTTTGCCTCCCTTAATTTAGGTAAAGGTTTTCCCTAGAAAAAGACTGTGAATCATTTTATTTTTTGCTTTCTAATATTTTAAAATAAATTTCGAAAAAATTAATTTAAGTAATGTTGATTTGTCAAAATCTATAATTGGAAGCAAGCCAAATCCAACTTTTATAACATGTTGCCCATATTAGAGCCTCAATTAGATTTTTTTAGGGAACCTAAATTAGATATATTGGTCAATGTTTTCTTATTTTTATTTTATTTTTAGTTGTTGAAAGGATTCTTATTTTTATATCTAATCATTTATTCATTTCTAAGTAATTGATGTAATTGGTTGTTGAATTTTATAGTTAAATGTTAGATTTTAATTAAAGTCGAAATTGAATTCTCAAAGTTAAATTTAACATCCGACTTCTTATAAGGTCGGAATCAAACTATGTATAATCAGTCCCCGAGTCACATTCATTGCCAATTTGCCATTCCTATCAACATGTCAATATGTCATGATCTGATTGGGAGTATATTGGAATATCATTGCATTCATGTTCCAATGTATCATGATATTCCAATGTATGTATCGTTCACATAAAGACACCCTTAAAAAGTTAAAATTGTCACCAATAATTACACAGGCACGCATCTTCCATCTAGCTAACTATAATTGTCATTGTTGAATTCAAATTTTAGCATATAAGCCCTATATCAAGGGAAAGTTTCTTATTTACACTGAGTTTTGGTGAAATAGACAAATTATGCCTTTGATTTTTTGCACTGCGTTGAGTAGGGTGGTGCTAAACGCACACTCTTTTGAGTGGTGTGCGGAGTGTGCGTTTAATAATTTTGTGAAAAGCTAAGAGTGATAGATGTGTGCGTTTATTATGCCCCTTAAGTAGGATCATTTTATGACTACACACTTATTTTGGCCATTGTGATGATGTTTTGATTGGCCGTTAATGCTACCATTTACCATTGTGGTATTCCAAAATGGGGATTATATTCGAAGTCCGTTTTTACTGGAATCAAGTCCAGTTTCGAGTGAACTTCCGTATTACCTTGCCTCTAATATATACCCACCACCACTAAGCACCTTGCAACCACCCAAGCCACCACGCAACCACCATCTTGACCATACGCAACACCCAAGCCCACGCGCAAACCTCTAGCAAAAAAAAAAAAAAAAAATAATCTAGGCGTGGCAGCTTGGTTGGGGCGCCCAGCCAAGGCGCCATACACACATCAAAGTCCATAAAAAAAAATTAAGGGTTGGGCGCCTTGCCAGGCGCCACCACCATGGCTCCCAGCCTGGGCCAGGCGCCACCACCATGGTGGTGGCGCCTGGCCCAGGCATGGGAGCCATGGTGGGTGGCGCCTGGCAAGGTGCCAACCTTAATTTTTTTTTTTTTGTCGTTCTAAAGTAAAATTAAAAAAAAAACAATGTTTAAGGGTGGTGTTTGTTGATGGTAGGGTGGTGTAGGGTGGTGTTTGTTGATGGTAGGGTGGTGTTGGGTGGTGTTGGGTGGTAGGATGTCTTGGGTGGTGGTTGTCGGTGTTGGAAGGGTTGTGTTGGGTGGTTAGGGAGGGGGYGAATCAAAGGGCGTATTCGGAAGTTCACATGAAATGTGGACTTCGATTCCAGTAAAAGCGGACTTCGAATAGCAATCCAGTTCCAAAATATATGGGTCATGTCAACAATATTCAAGTGAAAGTGTCAAAATTGTCAAAGGGATTTGTGTCGCGCTCGCTGCAATAAGTGCAAGTCTAGTTTATAAGATCAAGAAAGTTTCACCTCAAAATCATATGGTAGAGGAGTAACGTTTTAGATTTATATAGTGATCTCAACTTTTAGTTTTAATTTCAATGTGAGACAATACATATACTTACACGTGAGTTGTTCATGGCCTACCATTAACTAATGTGTGATGGAGTAACTGGAATGAAGCTCTTGGATTTATTTTTTTATTTTTGGAAATACTTGGATTTTAACTTTGCTACGTATTGGACCTTACACATAAATGTGACAAAGAGTGAAACCTCTCTGCCTAACTATAGAACTGTGAAATAAAATAATTAAAATTAAACCCTTCATACCTAAGTTAAGTTGGTTTGTGGATGATAGTTTGAGACTATAAATTTGTGTGATTAATTAATTTGGATTAATTTTGAGACAATGGGACCTAATGGCTCTTGTTACACAATTAAATGGGTACGTGGTCGGGTCGGGATTACTGACCTATTTATTCGAAAAATTATTTCCTTTAATTACATATTTCGATAATTATACGAACTAAGGGCCTGTTTACATTAGTTTATTTTCAGTTCAGTTCAGCTCCATTCGATTCAGTTCAGTTCAGTTCAGTTCTTAACCCAATTTCTCTCTCTCATAAAATATTCAATTCAGTTCAGTTCTGTTGATTTCAATTAATGTAAATAGACCCTAAGTTAGTGTTTCTATTTATTTGAATTAAATCAATAACTATATACTAAAGCAGAAACCAGAAGTGCCACATGGCGCTCTCTGGTTAAAAAATTTCCCTCCAAAACTTAATATTTCTTATTTTATTTTATTTTTTTGTAAAATTATTTATAATAACTAACATATTAATTAAATCTATTAGCTAATAAATAATAAATAATATGTTTACATAATTCTAGAAGATCTTCTTATCATATATAGTTTATATTATTTATAAAATTGTAATATCAATCTATATATATACCACATTAACGAAATCTATTTATTTTAAGCAAAATTTAGACAACGAAATATCTTTATTATATAATAATAGATTACTCCAATACTTCATACCATACAATACAATATTATCGTAATAAATTTTATAACACATATGACAATCGTAAATCAATTTTATACAATAAGATAAAATCAATTTGAAACACATGATTATACTCATTCTTATATATTGAACGAAATCTATTTATTTTAAGCAAATTTAGACAACGAAATATCTTTTATTATATCATAATAGTATTACTCCAATACTCCGTACTACGGAGTATATCAATACAATATTATTGTAATAAATTTTATAAAACACATATGACAATCGTAAATCAATTTATATAGTAAGATTAAATCTAAATTCTGAAACACATGATTATACTCATTCTTATATATTGATGGAATTTAGAAGATTCTCATTTCCCTCTATTTCATAATGTTCTGCCAGTTACTGACTTACTGTTCATACGTTTTCCAATGCATGTTTTGGTATCGTTTATACTTTAATTATATATTTGTGAAAAATATAACGATTGAATATTAATAACCTACGCAATAATACGAATCAAACAAGATCCCACATCACTATATTTATTCTTATACATTAGTAGTTATTTGTTAGATTTTCTCTACTTGTGAATAGTTGAAATAAAAGAAATGAAATGAACATTAATGCACGGAGGGAGTACTAATGAAGAGTACCGAATTCCCTTATGCCATGAATTTAGTCTAATGACGACAGTACAAAAGTTCCCCTATACATATTTAATTGAACTTCTTTTCTTTTTTTTATCTCGGTTGTAAAATTACTTATATAACATATTAATAAAATCTAATAGCTAATAAATAATAAATAATATATTTACTTAATTCTAAAAGATTTTTCGTATCATTACATAATTTATAATTATTTATAAAATTGGAATATCAATCAATATAATATAACACATTAAACGAAATCTATTTATTTTAAGCAAAATTTTAACAAAGTCATATATTTTATTATATCATAATATTATTATTCTGTACTACGGAGTATACAATACAATATTATCATACTGAATTTTATAAAACAGAATCATAAATCAATTTTATACCATACGATTGAAATTTGAACAAATGATTATATTCTTTTTTATATATAGATGGGAATTTAGAAGATTCTCACTACCAATAAATAGTACAGAATTCCCTGATAACAAAAATTTAGTTGAATAGCGGGAGTACAAAAGTCCCCTACACGTATTTAATTACAATTTTATATCATAATGTTAGTGATCTATCTTGTGAATAAATTTAGTAAATAACATACATGTATTGCACGGGTCCTGGACTATATCTTATACAATACAAATTTCTTGACAAATATTAAATTAAAACTTTTACTCTTTTTAGAATTTTAAATGAATAAATTTAATAAATACCGTACARCGCATGGGCCCTAAACTAGTAGATTATATAAAGTAGTTATCTTCGAGCTTCATGTTATGAATGTGGTTCACATGGATCAACATAAACTTGATCAAGCCTGATTCAATCCGGCCATTTTTGTTGGCTTTGGACATCATTTTGGTTGCAAAGGCCATGACTCAGTATGTTTCTTTCTTAACAAGCTTTATACATAGAAAACAAAGTATCATGTCTAGTTAAATTATTCGACCCGCAAAATTCACAAGGAAAGCATCATTTTTTGACCGACTCAACTTGACCTGCATAAATGAAAAAAAAAGCCTAGTCCTAATTTGCATTTTGATTAATTAATTCTGCTAAAAACAAATGTAAATTAACTTGATAGCCATTGATAAACTACCGTCTCATACTAATATTGTTTTACTTTCTTGTAATTATGTCATTGGGATATGACAAATAGTATTTTTTTTTTTTACACGTTAAGGTAAACAAATAGAACCAGACACATTCCTATCATGGGAGGCAGGGGAATACTCAAATATCGTTGGGGGTGAGATTTGGCCCTTGGTCTACACCAAGAAAAATGGGTGCTCTACCAGATGAGCTAAGCCCAACACCTAATTAATAACAATTAATTAATTATACTCCTCATCACTAGTTATGTATATCATTAATACAAAGATAATATTTTTTTGTGGTTCATACATTGGGAATGTGATGAAAGTTTATAATCATATAACTACCTATTGTTGTGAAGCATAATGCAAGAAGTAAGAATAGATAACCTTGGTTTAAAGCATCGAAGGGAATATGTGCTTAAATACTCAAATATTTTAATACAAAGTATGTAGTAAATGTCTTCATCTCAAAGAGCATTGCATGTTTGTACAAAATTGGTGACAGCATCTGGCACTTCTCTGCTACATACATTATAATATACTTGTACACAATTCTAAAGATTTACTTGTACATACCATTTTGTATTACAACTTAGGATACCCTTTTTCTTCTTTTATTTAAAGTATTATACTTAGGATACCTTCATTTCACTCCTAAGTTTCTTTTCTATTTTATTATTATTATTATTATTATTATTATTATTATTATTATTATTATTATTATTATTATTATTATTATTTTATTTAGTATGTGAAAATAATATACTTAGTATATGCAATTATGATAAAGGCTGAATCTAAGTTGGGCAAAACAATTATTTATTTATTAATTGGATTTAATTATATGCTCATCATGTTGCCTATATTGTGTTAATCATAACATACAACATGTATGGATGTTTGCTCTGCACTCATATGATTAGTTAGCCACCACTAAGTTGTTTTTCCTTTTGAAGGGTTCTACTCTTTGTCAATCATTATCACTTGGCAATTTAGAAGACATTTCTGTCAACCAGGCCATCTCAATAAAAAGCTTAATTAAGATGATGGTTGAGGTCCAAGAATATGTTATATACTCTATCACTCCCCCTCACATGAAAGGCCCTTTGGACTTGAAATGTGGAAGTAGCACAGGCCCACCCATACCTGCGCGCGAATTAATTCCACTTAGAAGGGAGAGGGAGGTGAGATTCGAACCCGTGACCTCTGTGTCACGCTGGCTCTGATACCATGTTAACCAGACCATCTCAACCAAAAGCTGATGGTTGAGGCCCGGGAATATGTTATATACTCTATCAATTTCTTCAATTCCTTTTTGTGTGAAGTGTTGATTCGACTCATGGTACGTGGAGGTGGACTCATAGTCACTACCCCGTCCTTATTTCATTGCTACGTGGAGGTTGACACACAAGCTTAGGCGAAATTATTGGAATACTATTATGTGGAGTATGAAATGTAATTATTTGGACAATATATTATGATAAAAGAAAATCGAATAAATTTATTCTGGGACAGATCGATAGAGCATTTTCAAAAAGTAAAATTGACGTATATACCCCAATTTAATTTTGTTGATTGAATTGGAGTACGACTTTGCTTTTCCTCTTCAAAAATATTGAGTTACAAAACTCGATTATTAGCTAGCTAGTTTGTAACTAGACGCAATTCAACTTCAAACTCCATTGCAAATGGGGCAACCTCATGTTAGCTAGCCCCATAAAATGCTAAGCTTAGCTTGAACAAATGCATTGAATAACTTAGCTATATTCTAGGCAAGCATGCCCACATACAATTAGACCAATTAGTCTAAAGCAGCTATGAAACACCCAACTTAACTCATTTGCAACCCTAAAATGGTGGCTATATAGTATGATTTCTAATAATGATTTGTAAGTTGCAAGAAACTCGAATATGATCACCTTTCGCATCACATCACCAAATTTAGCTCACTTCAAAATTTGAAATAGAATTGAAAAAATATTCATTTTTTCGAGAGGATATAAGGCTTTATTGTAAATCTCCTCATCATCATTATTAATTTATTATAATTATTAGAGATTTTTTTATTGTAAATTTTGTTTTCTTTTGTTATAAGCTAAGGTATCGTAGTATATATTTTTTTCATTCTTCTTTATATAATTACAAAAATAAAATAAATATTTGTGCTTAATTACCGACCATTTATAGAGTGTTTTCACTCAATATATCTTATACAAAGTATTATGTACATCGGATGCACAATAAATTTACTGTGCATCAGATTATAGTGACCCTTTTGGTTAATATAGTAACCTTTTTATCAATATAGTGACCATTATTATTTATCACTATATTGATGTAAAATGAAAATGAAAATGAGTCACTATATTGATATAAATGGTACTATATGTTTGATGCACAATAAATTTATTGTGCATCTGATGCATACAATATCTTCTCTATAACTTATACGTATACTAACATTAACAATTAAACAATATAACAATAAAGGAAAGAAAATACTGAACTTAATTATCAATTGAAAATAAACACTTTGAAATTTATATTTTTATGTGTATAGTAATTGGTTGGAAAAATTCTAATAATCTAAAGAATTTGAACACTTTTATTGACTCAAAAGTTTAATTTTGAGTACTTAGGTAGGGTTATCCTAATTACTTCCAACCTTTTTGTTCTTCTGGTGTTCATGCAACAAACTCTTTTACAATACCCCCACTTCTTAAGCATCCATGAAAGTGGGCATGTTGATTTCCTGTCCTTTTCATATTTTTGGTCGAACATTCAATATGGTAGTAAAAATTAAATTAAAATACTTCTAAAATAGTAAAATAAACCACATTTAATTTGAAAACAAAGTGTTAAGTTGTATTCTTTTGAGCTTAATTTTATGGTATTTTAGTTTAGTGAGTTGAGCTAACTCAGTTCAAAGAATAAGGTAAGTCCACTTCAGTTCAATTCAACTTACTTTATCTTAGCTCACTTTATTTCTGCAAATTCGTATGTACACTCGAGACTACGTACCTTCCTCGATATGATCCATACTCTAAAATAAATGTTCATCTCATTTCAGTTCAATTAATTTCAACCCACTTCATTTTTAGTTGATTTCAAATTTTCAATCAACTTTATTTCAATTCAGTTCTATATTAACATAGAAGAACGGGGCCTAAAAGAGTATCAAATTGTTTCTTGTTTTGAGTTTTTTTTTTTTTTTTTTTWWAAAAAAAAAAAAAAAATAAAAAAATACTACTACTATACAATATACGTGAGTCCCACCCAACATCATTTGATTGTGGGTCCCAGATCTACAAAATAATCCGAGCCAGTATGGAAAGACCAAAAACTCACTGAAATCATTTTTAGTGCATCCCCATTAATCTGTCTTCTTCATTCTTTCTTCTCAAAATCTCTCAAATTTCTTCTCTTTCTCCCAAATTACTCAATTTTTCAAATTAGGGTTTTTAATTCACATTCTTTCTCCTCACTATCTTTCCTCATTCAATGCTACCCACATACTCATTTGTCATAAAGCTGGAATCTTTTTCTTCATTATACTCTTTCAGGTACTCATTTCAACTCAATTTCATCTCACATTTTCTTTCTTCCATTTTATGATTTATTTTTGTGGGTTCAAAATGCTGAAAGTTTGCTGATCTTTTGCTTGGGTTATTATGATTCAATCATTTTGGTACTCCATCTAATTGTTGTGGTGATAAAATTTCTGGTACTTTGCTATTTTCATTTTGTAGGGTATAGTGGGTTGTTCATTTTTGTTTTTTTTTTGGACCCTATTTTGTGGTTTCAATTCACTCATTTGGTTTGAATTTCTAGGAAGTTTAATCGGTAATGAAGATCTGCAAATGAAGTTCTCTAATTTCTTTGCATATTTTAATGTATTAAGCTCTTGATTTTTCCAATTTACTTTGTTTAATTAGAATTGATTAGAGGTAATTTTAATTTTAATTTTTTTAAACTAAAGTTGTTTTTCTATTTTATCTAGTTATTTATATTAATATTAATATATATAAATATTTAAGGTCATAAATTGGAAAATGGTACTGTAAATAGAATCCCATTTGTGATTTTTGCATTTGTGTTAGTAATTAATTTACTGCTCAATATTTTATTGCTCATTTGATAATCTGAAGTATAGGTAGATTATGATTGACTTTGCAATAAACCAAGAATTCTTGCTTTGTCAAGTTGTCAACAAAGATACCTTTAACAATGTTATTGGCACGTTTGGTGGTTGAAGAGTCTTTGAAACGGTTGACTCTAATTTTCTCACCTAAGCTTGGAATTTTGTTAAATTTAGCATAATGTTACAGTTTTGGTTGTTCAAATATTGGCGGACTTTACTGCAAAATTGGATCAACATTGCCTTCTTTAGACGAATACGAAGAAGATGGTTGAAGCCTTTAGGTTGGTTAACAGAAGGGTCGCGGGCAGGGGTCTGGAATTATGTATGCAACCTCTTTAAATTTTCATTTTCTACTGGGATGAAATGGATGAATGCCAAAATATTCTTATGAAAGTAATCTGTGAATTCAAAACGATTCTAAACAAAATACTCGATTGAAAGTAAAATTTACCTTGGTTTGCTTCTTTGGAGCATAAACACTAGTTTTGATAGTCAATAGAAAGTTGAATACTTGAATTGTTTGTTTAACTTTTGGCCTGCATTATTAGTTATTGAATTATTTGTTTAACAAATGGTATATTTAGAGTTTTTATTTTTTCTCTAATGGATACAAAGGATTATCTGGTGTAATATTATCTTTTAGAACATGTCACCCCCATTTCCTAAACCCTCCTTTTACATAGGCATTTTGAGCCTTTTTGCTATAGTTGATTGGAGGTGACGATATCCTTTGACTGCCTGCATGAACCTTTACCGCATTCTCCTCCTTTTGAGGTTGTATTGATCCATCACACTGTTGTTAATGCATCTTCAACAGGTTATCTATATTGCACTAAGAGGTACTTGAAGAATCTAGCATCAATTCGCTATTTTGTCTTTTGGATACCGAAGCTTTTAGACAGAACTCTGCTCTTTTTAAATTTCAGATGCTTCTTGTGGAGTAGAATGGTATGAGACAACCTGTTCTGCATCTTCTCCGTGCCAAA
The DNA here is from genome assembly GCA_008642245.1 of Bassia scoparia. NCBI lineage: Eukaryota > Viridiplantae > Streptophyta > Magnoliopsida > Caryophyllales > Amaranthaceae > Bassia > Bassia scoparia. The sequence goes on along the minus strand of SNQN01004913.1, from coordinate 13,446 downwards.
GTTTTTGTTCAGTATGGCACACATAAGTTTGTTTCCTGGTAATTGTGAAATTGTGGAAATAGAAGAAGAGTTGATCCCAGGAGAAAATTATAGAGGTAACAACTATATGAAACCTGAGTTCAGAAGGGAAGAAAAAGATGGGAGATCTCTTGCTACAAATGCTGGGAACATAAGCTCTTTAGAGGATGATCTTAACCAGCTCTTTGAGATGTTTAATCGCAGAGCTTCGTCTCATGGGTCTGCTCGTCCAAGCCAAGCTGGTACATCAAAGAAGAACACTTCTAAAAAGCCCATCAAGGCATCAGGGTCTTACTCACCTGGACATGGAATTTCTGAACGTGTTAATTTAAAGCAGGCACTTAGGGGTTTGTGCCTTTCTCAGGCATCAGAGATGGCAGCTATGAAACGCACATCCAAGTCAACTGGTTCATCAGAAGCTGGGAGGATAATGACTATGTACCGCAATGTTGCTGTCGAAGACGGTGTATTGGATCTTTCTCAAGATGATGGCCGGGGGGACATGCTTGAGATATCGCTTATCCCAGAGGAAAAAGGTTTTGACACTTTTGTGAATTCTCCAGGCAAGTTGCCAGTATTAGATCTGTGGCCTTCAAACCGAAGTTCTCCTGCTGATAGAAGAGGCAGATCTATCCCTTTGTCAAATGAAAGAGGTGCTGTGTCAAAAGACTCTTTTGAACAAGTAACTAAGCCTGAGAAACCTCCAATGTCTCCTTCCTTTCCGCATGTTGATGACATGAATTCTGATACCGGTCATAGTATTTTGACTCAGAAAGGAATTGCCACATCATCAAACAAATTGAAAAATAAAGCGCCAGTCGCTGATGTATTGCAGCAGAAACACATGCTTGTGGTAGCCTCATCTTCACCAACTTCTCGACATAGACTGCGAGAAGTGGCTAATAGTAGCATGACAGAGAATGGAGAATCCTCTCCCTCTGCTCGGTTTGCAGGTCAAATGTCTTTGACAGAGTCGTCACTGAAAGAAAAGCACGCATCTCCTGCGTCTTCATCATGTTCTAGCTATGGAAAGAGCTCTCCTGAGCTCGCCGGGAAGATGATAGCTCATAAGGAACAGTTTGCAGCATCAGGTAGTGGTGGTAATCAAATTTCAAAATTTGAAATGGGGCTAAAGGAGGAGACTGCATACTCTGGCAAAGCCCAGGAGCATTGCAAGCGCATCATGGCAGAGAATGGGGAATCCTCTGCTTCAGCAGACCTTGTAAATAAAAAATCTTTAATGAAGTCATTGCAAAATGAGAAATACGCTCTTAAAAATTCTCTTCCTGGTGATGGAGGCACCTCTTTAGAATTTGAGAGAAAATTGGCTAAGGAAAATGAAATGATCTCTGCACCGACTGTAGCTGGGAATCCAAAGGTACACGCAATGCAAGAAGATGATCATGCACCTTCAGGTTCACCTCACCAMCTTAAGCATGGTGATACAYCTTTGGGTGACAGAAGTATTAGACCAGACAATGATAAGTTGGCAAGTAAAGAAAGTGCTGCCAATGTAACTGTGGAAGCAAAAGAATCAGGTTTAAAAGGGGGTAAAAAGAGCAATTCCAAGACAGTATCCTCAACTGGATCCCCAAAAGGGAAAAAAACAAGCAAGCCTACGAGAAATGCTCAGCATTTGGTCAAACCTCTTATCAAGACTAGAAATTTTGTTAAGAGGAAATCAAAGAAGAAGTTGAGCTCAGATAATAGTTCGAAAAATGTGCACAGTGAATTTAATAACGATTTGTATTCCGGACCAGATCCTATAGTTTGTCCAAGATGCCAGTGTGTGGTGACCGACAACTGGAAAGAAGCCAATCAAGAGTCTTTGCTATCTCATCAAGAGTCTCCGGTATCCCTAAGAGAGTCTCCACAATCCCACCAAGAATCTCCTATATCCCATCACGAGTCTCCTGTAACCCATCACGAATCTCCTGTAACCTTTCGTGACTCACCAGTATCTCCGTTCACTAGTCTTAGTGCTGAAGTCTGCTCAAGCAATGTTATATCAGATGTTAGTACACTTGGACCAAGTTCCGATAGCTCAAACAAATCCAAGACAGTTGTTGCTGAATCTAATAGCAACTCAAAGTCAATATTCAAGGGTGATTTTACACATAGTTCAAAAGGTAGTCCCGGTGAATGTAGCGGTAGCACCAGCATTAGTGAAGAAAGCAATGTAAGCAGGCCCAGCTTTTGTGATCGGCCACACATGTCTAAGGATGTAAGGTGGGAAGCGATTCGCCATGTTAGGTATCAGTGTGGAACTCTAGGCTTGAGACATTTCAATCTTTTGAAGAAGCTTGGCTGTGGAGACATTGGAACTGTTTATCTTGCTGAGCTCATTGGTACAAACTGTTTATTTGCTATAAAGGTCATGGATAATGAATTCTTGGCTAGAAGGAAAAAGATATCGAGGGCACAAACGGAGAAGGAGATACTGAGAATGCTGGATCATCCTTTCCTACCTACATTATATTGCCAGTTTACATCAGATAACTTGTCATGTTTAGTTATGGAGTATTGTCCTGGGGGTGATCTACATGTTCTTAGACAGAGACAACCTGGCAGGTGTTTTACAGAACATGCAGCGAGGTAATTTGTCATGGCTCAACTCTTGAATATTTCTAATTTTTGGCTACTAATCTTTTATGTGAGTTTCATGATAAGAACTGTTAATGAAAGAATTCAACTAAGTGATGCTATCCGACTTATGAACCATTTCATCCATGCAGGTATATAGGTGTTTATAAAGTAAATACTCGTAATTAATACACTTCAACCTCATGCCGTTTGTAAAAGTTCTAATAATGAAAAAGACTTGGGRTGTTTACTTCAGCTTAATTTCAGTTCAGCTGAGTTCAACTTAATTATTTTGTTAACTAATTTGATATTCACGATAATGATAATAATAATAATAATAATAATAATAATAATAATAATAATAATAATAATAATAATAAGAATAATAAGAATAATAATAATATTGACGATAATGATGAAATTAACGATATTATTATTATTATTATTATTATTATATTAATAATACTAATCCTAAGTTAAACATTTTAATTTAATATCATTAATTCCAACTTTCAAGTTATATTATTAATCAATATTACTTTCTCCGTATCAAATTAAACGCAACAAACCAAATTTCACGCATTTCGAGGTTGAGATTTAACAATGTAAATGAGTGAATGAATCAAAAGAATTTTAACACAATAAAGTTATAATCTCATTCTTCATTGTGTTAAAATTATTTTGAATAATTTTTTTGTTTACATTGTTAAATCTCCACCTCGAAATACGTAAAATTTGGTTTTGTTGCGTTTAATTTGATACAGAGGAAGTATTTAAATAGTAAAATATTAATCCTAAAATATATCATTAGTAATAGTAAAATATTAATCCCAAGTTTAATATTAATCCAAAGTTAAATATTAAATTAAGTTAAAAAGTTAAATACTAATCCAAAGATTTACTCCGTATTATTAATAGTTAAATATAAAGTTAAATATTAATCCAAAGATATATTTTGTATTATTAATAATAGTTAAATCCAAAGTTAAATATTAATCCATGATTAATATTAATCCGAAGTTAAATATTAACTTAAGTTAAAAAGTTAAATATTAATCAAAGGATATATTATTAATAACAGTTAAATATTAATCTCATTATTATATATTTAACTAGTTATATATTGATCCCAAGATTATTAATCCAAAGTTAAATATTTCAGTTCAACTCTGTTAAGTTCAGTTCAGCTCCATTCAGGGGTTCGGTTCAGTTCAGTTAGTTGATTTCAGTTAATGTAAACGGACCCTTAACGACTWTTTACTTATAAGAAATAGGGGTTTTCCATAATAATCATTGTAATACACTTGGCTACCGTTTTTTTTTTTTTTTTTTTTTTTTTTGTTCCACAGTAATTTATGTGCTCTACAAGAACTTATGTGCTGTTTGGACTTTGATTTGAACTACTTATCATTTTATGATGTAGCTTAGTTATTTTTTAATTTTTATTATACGAACAGCCTTTTGTTCTAAAATACACCATACTTTTTGCAGATTCTATGTTGCTGAAGTCCTCCTTGCCCTAGAGTACCTGCACATGCTTGGAGTTGTATATCGAGACTTGAAGCCCGAAAATATTTTGGTCCGAGAAGATGGGCATATCATGCTCTCCGATTTTGATCTTTCACTCAGATGTGCTGTTAGTCCGACTCTGATGGTATCCTCATCAATGTCGGAGACTTCTAGAAAGGTCTCCCGTCCATGTGTAGATTCACGCTGTGTACAGCCTCTCTGCATCGAACCTTCCTTCCAAGTTACCTGCTTTACTCCAAGGCTTTTAGCTTCTTCCAAATCCACCAAATTGAAGAAGGTGAAATCTGATGTTGCTGCTGAAATGAGACCACTGCTGCAGCTAGTGGCAGAGCCTACCACAGCACGGTCCAACTCCTTTGTGGGTACCCATGAATATTTGGCCCCAGAAATTATTAAAGGAGAGGGTCATGGGAGCGCTGTTGATTGGTGGACTTTCGGGATATTCCTCTATGAACTCCTTTATGGCAGAACACCTTTTAAAGGAACTGGCAATGAAGAAACTCTAGCTAATGTAGTATTTCAGAGCTTGAAATTCCCAGATAGCCCTTTGGTAAGTCTTCAAGCTAGGGATCTAATATCTGCCCTTTTGGCAAAAGAGCCAGAAAGTCGTTTAGGAACTGAAAGAGGCGCAGCTGAGATCAAGCAGCACCGGTTCTTCGATGGTCTGAACTGGGCATTGATTCGGTGTGCTGTACCACCTGAGCTTCCCGAGTATCAAAACTTTGGGATGCCAAAAGCAGCATCTCTTGAAAACAACAACAATTATGTGGGGTATAGTTCTGGTTCTGGTTCTGGTTCTGGTTCAGCAGAACATTTAGAGTTTGAGGTGTTTTAACCAGGCGTTTACCACATCAATGTTTGTATCTAAGTATAGTCTTTATAATGTAAATTTTTGTTACATGGTACAGTCTTCATTTTTACAGTGAGACACTGGGAAGAGGGGTGGTTCTGAGTCAGCATTTTTGACTCTCTAAGAACTCACAGATTGCTTGAAAGTTCTAATAAAATTTGTTAAGCGGCAACGCCTTCTTATTGAGGTCATTCACTTGTGTGTAGCCCGGCTCCTCCTGTTATGTTGTATCATCCTTCTTTAAAAAAGAAATTCAAAGGCTTCATCACTCTTTAATCTCTTATTACTGTCTGCTCGCCATTCTTTCGAAGAAAAGGACCCTTTCGAGCACCATTTGCCTCATTTAACTCCAGTCTAACCGACTTGTGAACTGTGGTCTGTGGAGTACTAGGCTGGAGATTATTCTGAATTAGTGATCGGCCTGCAGTATGAGATCGGCCTGCATATTTTGCTTTCCAGGCCGCAGGACAGTTCTTCCATTCCCAGTGCATGCAATCTTGCTCCCGATCATGCCTGGGAAACCCCGACGTTCGTTCTGGTAAGTGATCCGCTGTAAATCTACAGTAGTAGGCCTCCTTAAGTACTCATTTTCGAAGTTTGATATGACCCCTTGACAAAAGTGACTTAGTGCRAACCTTGCGGTCCTTTCACCCATCCGTAAGTACTCATCTACCGCATCTGCGGCCACACCATACGCCAACATCCTCATTGCAGCGATGCACTTCTGCAACGGTGACAAACCCAGCCTTCCAGAAGCATCCCGACATTGTTGAAACCATTCATCTCCTTCGACCACCTTGTCCATAATTCYACAAAACAAAGGCCTTTYCAMTCGAAATRTGCGTCGAAARTGGTTTTCATTATAAACACAGTTCTCAGCAAAGTAATCGTTGAACAATTGGGAATGACCTTGCTCTCTATTTCTTTCAACTCTTCTCCTTGAGCCGCTTCTATTTTGAGTTTGTGTTTGGTTGAATAAATATTGTTGTACGAGTTCTTCAAATTCATTGTTTAAATCTGAACTAGATGAGGAACTAGAACTTGATGAAGAGCTAATTGGAAATGAATACATGCTTTGGGTTTTCGTAAGAAAATTTCAATGTTTGTGTACTAGTGTTGATATGCTTGGTAAAGATGTGTGCCTATTTAGTAGGAATTGTAAGGCGAATGAGACAAAGAAATTCTATCAACATTATTGCTTGTTTTCATATTAATCTAGCTTTGTCAGATCAATGATGGTGCTTTATC
>SNQN01004912.1:31780-45776 GCA_008642245.1 Bassia scoparia | reverse complement strand
GCCATCATGAGAGCCAACCAAACTTCTCCTTGCCGTAGCATAGTCATTTTCCGCTCCTTGCCAAGACATGGCTTACAAATAGAACTGCAATTGGGTGCCTCTCTTTCAGCTTACAACACTGCTGAAACCGCATGTTAATACCACAAATACATGATAAGTTCTCACCTCTCCTGGGCTTACCAAACGGTGAGGGATGAAATTGGTCTTTGAGTTTCTGGAATGCCGCTTCGGCTTCCTCACGCATTCAAATTTGACGCTTCTTTTTGATAGTCGGAAGAAGTATTGGCACTTGTCCCCTGATTTGCAGACCTTCCCATGCTGCCAACATCCGTAGCTTCTGCACTCCTTGACACTCCTCGGAGATTGGCATATCCTAGACTGCTTTGACCTTATCGGATTTCCTCTATACCCCTTTCATTCAACCAGAACCCAAAAATTTCACTGACGTGACTCCAACACACATTTTTTCGGATTCAGCTCATACCAAATGTCGGAGGGTGCAAAGGTCTCTCTTAGTCTCTGACATGATCTTCCTAGTTTTACTTGATATCTATCATCTATGTATGCTTCCACGTTTCCTTCCAAGCTGTTAAGCAAAGATGTTTACACATCTTTGGAGGTATGCAGGGGATTCCTAAGGCCCAATGGCATCACTTGTAACAATACAACCCATTTCAGTGACAAAGGCTGTTTTGTCCTGGTTTTCCTCTTCAGAGATTTATGATCCTGAGTAAGCCATCACGAAGCGCATAGCTTCTGCCCTGCTGTGGACTACTAACTTATCTATCTTTAGTCAGTGGAAACTATCTTTGGCGCTTTGTGAGATCAGTGTAGTCAACGCACATTCTCCACATCCCATTAGGTTTAGGTACCAAGATACATTGCCCCATTCGGGGTAATGGCAAGGACGGATGAAACCCGCATCAGAAGCTTCTTCACCTCCTCATCACGGCCTTCTACGGACTGGCCCCAATTTTTTTTTTGTTTTATTGGCTCATGGTAGGATCAACATCAAAGCCTGTGTGGGTTCTTTTGACCAACCCTGGATCTCTCTTACAAGAAGGCAAACTCCTGTGATTCTCTTAGCAAGCCTTATCCCTTCTATTTCTTCTTCATAGGTTCCCCAACTCACGTTCTTCTGGGTAGTCAGGATCGATGGAAAGTCTTCTTGGCGGCCCCAGGCTGCAGGCCGTGAGGTAGAAGCCAAACAACCATGGATTCATGGCTTCCTTGTGTCGTCCATGCACCATTAAGACTTCACCCCTTTCATTTTTCTGAACCCACTCTCTGCGGCCTGATATCCTTCTCTTTGCCCCCAGCAGTGGCGGACGTGTAAACATCTCTGCGACTTGCTGATCACCATTAATGTCCCTATCTTGCCGTCATTACACACAAACTTCATCAACATAGATGTGTAACCACGACTGAGCTTATGCATTTAGGGTTGGGCGACAGAATTCACATTGTGAGCCACATGTCTGGAACACCAAACTTGCTTCATGTGTCGGCATTTGTCCTCCTTTCTATTCGAGAGGAAGAGTGACTATCCAACTTGTTGAATCACGCCCAACCAAATCCATGACCGGATTATTGACAAGTACTAAAATCGTCTCATTGTACTTCAACTTTGAAAGACATTCGAAGCTAATGAATATAAAATAACCGACGAACTACCAGTGTCGATTAGGATACGGCGGACTCGTATTCTGCATCTTTATTCAACAAGAGAGGATCATCATGGGGCGGTGCTGGTACCTCCCACGATCCTTCCACAATGAGAACGTCGGAAACTTACCTCTTTTGGGTGGTTTCATTATCAAGCCATCACCCGGGGCATTTTGTTGCATACTCTTTGACCCTCAGCAGTGGGACCTCCAGCGGCAAACCCCCGGAGATCATATGAACTATTCCAGAGTCGGAAATGTTCGCTTTCGTTGGCCGTCATCATCCTTAGGGAATAGTCCTTGCTTCAGATTACCATCCTATGAGCACTCGCTCTTCACTTTTCCCTTATGTGCCAAAACATCCATGGTTCTTTGTAATGTGAAACATCTCAGTACATGGCCAACTCCTTGTGGAAGTGGCAATACTTTGACTTGTCCCGAGGTCTAACTCGGTCTTAATTGATTGGGGAGCTTCATGTGCACATCCTTGCTAACTCCTTTACAATTGAAAAATCCTTGGTGTAATTCACGTGGGTGTGTTGGAACTTCTCTTTCTTTCTAGCTGTTCCGTTTTTTGAAGTGCCCTCTTCCTCAATACAAGGTGTCTGACCTTTTCTTGTCATGTTCCCATATTCGTTGGACTGGTTGCTTTGAGGTTTAGAGGAGGAATAGTGCCTTTCCTTAGCCTTCTTACGGCGCAAACTTCCCAACATGGATCATGCTTCAGAGCTTCCCTCATCATCTCGTTCAAAATCTTGACCCTTGCCTTTACCATTGGAATTTGAAAGACTATCTTCATCCACCCTCGATAGAAGTTATCTAGGATCACCCGGTCTGGAGATCAGAGATTTGAAAGTTTCGTTGTGAACCGATAACATAGCTTCTCAAGCTTTCAATTGGTCATTTGCTGAATTCTCCCAAATGTAACTGATTTTTCTCTTGGCGATGCGCATGAAATGATGAGAAGAGAACATCAGTTCATTGAAATTATGGATGGAACCTGTTGGAAGACCGTTGTTGAACACCTCTGAGCTAGCCCCTGAGACTGGAATTTGCACCACATTGCGTCATCTGCTTGGGTGGCACATTGAGATTGTTTATACATGCTAAGTGTCACCGGTGTGGTGGTCCCTCATAAGGCATCGATGGAAGGAAACTTGATTTTTCTGAGATTGATGCCATCAAGATCGAAGCAGAGAGGGACTCTTGTCGTTAAGGAAGCCTTGCAACCTTCCCTCCGTCCTTTGGGACGGGAAGTTCTTGATCCGGCGTTCTGGTTAGCACCGCTTCGGTGATAACCCCCCTTCGGTGGGAACGAACCTCTGGCTCTTGATCTTGATGACGTTCAGTTGTGGATGACTAACGGAACGATGATATGTCCATGCGTTTGAGAAGAACGATGAGATGGATCAGTGCTAGTGGGGTGGATCCCGTTAGAGAATGTTCAGCATCATGAGTAGCTTCTTAGCTTCTCTGCCTTCTTCTTTCAAGAACCTTCTGCATCTGGCTCTCAGCCTGCTCCTTTCTTCCTTGGATATAGTCAGGCATCCATGAGGAGGCTTCCGGTTCGGAATTCTTCCGCTCTATGAGTGCTCAACATCTTCGACTCATGCTATGGTTAGATCTTCATCATCACCATCATTGTGACGAAATGGCCCCCTCATTGATTGAGTCCGTGGGGCAATAGAAAGAGGCCTAGAGTGTTACGTGTCTCCTAGCCTGACTCTTTCCCTTCAATGGGAATAATGTGGTTCTCAACATTTCTCCCCTTTTCTCTAGGGTAGGATGCTGACTTCGTATTCTTATGTTGGAACCCGGGTACTGTATTCCATGGCCTGAGTATGGAGGACTTCACTACACCGGCCATTGCCTTTCTTCACCTGAGGCCTTCAAGCGTGCATTCTCTTTCTTTGAGGGCCTTGAAGTTGTCTTCATGTCTTGCTTCTGCAAAACGATCCAATACCTCTGAACCCCGTGCTATTCTTCCTTCTTAAGCACATCCGTTGACATATCTTCCATCCAAGTCTTGGAGAGAGTTCCGTTCCCACGTAAGTGCTAGATCCTCTCACCATGGAACGAGTTGATCAGGTGATCTCCCGTTCGGATTGCTTCTTTCTCGGAGGATAGAGGAGTGTTCCTCCCTTGTCTGCGTTTGATCATTCTCTTGAAACCATATCTGATCGCCTCCCACGACGCACGCCAAATGTTGTGCATTTACTCGCTTGGCACGCTACAGATTCCTCTGCTCAGGTTGAGGATGGGTTGGAGGCTTCCCTTCATGCTACTTCAAGATAAGTGATCTTGGATTGGAACTTGGCGTGGCTTGGCGCTTCAATTTCCCCTCGCCCTTAGACCTGCAGAAGGAGAATAATCCCTCGGATTATCCCCTCCGATGCCTAAGTAAAAAGGAAGGAGGAAAGTAATAAAATTGCTAATTGTGTAGCAGAGAAGTTAGAGAGATAAGTTTCTATTACTTTGCTTAAGTATGAATTTTCTCTCAATATATGAAAAAGTGGTGGAAAATGTGCTCCAAGTGTAGTTATAGCTTTTGCCTTACTCTTGGCGGCTCGAGATGTGTGACACTTGTTCACATCCTATGCATCGTTTTACCTGTTTGCTTGTTTTGATCTGTTTTCCTTTACGCGTGTTTACGGTTTTCTGGTCGATTGATAGACAGATCAATGCACTCAACTCCTGACACTGTCACTATCCTGCATGTTGGATTTCTACGACCGCGCAAAACGCACACGGGGCTTCACGTACCACATCAATGTATTTGTAAAAAAGATAATTAAAATACAAATCACAAAAAACAAGGAAGTTGAGAACAATCTTAATAACGGACCCCAATGACTTATATATATTTTTATTATATAATAAGCACAAATTATTGTTCAAAAGTGAAATGTGAATAGTGTCAAATACAATGCTACATTATTTTTGTTACAAAGTAGTAACTACAAGTATGACCATATACCGTTTGAAACTCCTTTAATTAATCGAATTCGAAAAGAGAGGAGTTCTTTGTCTATGGAAGTTTTGCAGAAACAACCTTTTAAATTGTTTTAATTTAATAAAAACCGTTAATTAAACAAAATTATTTGAAGTTAACCTTGAAACTATATGTTTGATCCTTTAAATTTTAGACCACATTGTTTGTCATGACATTTTACCTTAAAAGTGTTAGGATTGAGATAGATTACACTAAATCAATGCTTAGAACACAGAATTAACGTTAAAAAATTGTTTTAGGTCTATTTTTGCAAAAATTTTTGTTTAATGTTGTTTAATGCAAAATAAATAAATAAATAAAAAAATAAAATAAATAAAAGTTGTTTCTACAAAAAACAATCTTAAAGATTTATTCTGTCAAATTATCCTTTAATTAAAAAATTGTTTTTTTTTTGGTGAATGAGCCACAAGAACGGGTAATTACAATGGGAAGAGGTATGAAGATTCGAACCTTTTTCACTGAGATTCAAAGGTGAGTTGAAGCCACTACTTTCAAACCTCCCGCTTAACTTAAAATGATTATTGGAGTACGAACTACGTTATTGCATGTGACATATAGATGAGGTTTAATTATCTTGATAATATTATGAAATAGATATTGACAAAAATACAAATATATAATAACTAACTTTATATTACGTAAGGACTATCAACAAGGAAATGTTTAAAGGGTATCTCTTATAAATGAGATGATTTAAGGGTTAAGCAAGACAAATGGGAGAAAGGAGAAGAAGAGCAAAAATGACAAAAAAGAGGGTTTAAAGTATCACGTTGTCGACGTCGGATTTCGACATCAAGATGGTAGTCACAATATAACTATAGAAATTGTTTTTCACAAAGAAGTCTACATAAATGATTTGTCATTAAAAAATTCTAAAAACTGGTTTACCGACAAAAAAACCCGTAAACAAACAACATAAAAAGGTTGTTTCTCACAAAAATTACATTTAAAAGGATTTTTCCTTGCAAATTATGAGGCAATTAAATTCTTTATATTTTTCCTTGCAACATCAAATTGATTGGCATGATATATGAGGTTATATTATTGATAATATTATGAAAAGAAATTGATCAAATAATACCAATTAACATTACGCATGGATCATACACAATGAGATGGAGAAACATGGAGTACCTGTGTGTCTCACTTCTTAAGATAATCAACATTACATGGCATAGATATGAAGTGATGTAGCTCCATTTTATAGACCGTTAAAATTTTACGCCATGAAAATGTTTTTTCTTCATTTTACAATTAATTGTTGATTTTATTATATTATTATATTTATTATATATATTTATTATTATTATTATTATTTTATTATATTATTATTATTACTTAGCTTCATCGAAAAATTAATGTAGACTTATTCAAAACAATACTTGCTTACTTTGGTGGACTGAAATTGTTTGAAAAAGCATGTATTAGTAATGAGATCGTCCTTTCATGATTGTTCGATTCGGATCCATATATCGTGACTCGTGAGCTTAGCTTATATATACTCAATATATATTGGAATTTCATATACTCGTTGTTAACACTGGAATTAATAATTATTCTTACAGTGAGAATTTTCGAGACTAAATAACTAATGGTTTGTGTATTCAAAAAAAAAAAAAAAAAAACACTGTTTGTTACATTCATCAGCACAATCATCATAATATTCCAACAACTGATGCCTACTCTAATTCCCACCTTCACGAGAAAATAAGATACGGGTCGTCTCACATTCCAATCAAAATCAAGTCAATTAAGTTACGAACGCGATTGAGAGACATCAATCTTGACAATCTTTTGCTTTCTCCGGCACAAAAAATTACATTTGAACTTCTCACAAATGTATTGAAACAAAACTATTAAACATTAAATTATTACGACCTCAATAACTTTTAAGATTGTTTGCTACAAAATAAATTTCTTGCTTAACATATTTAAATGACAAAAACAATTAAATAATTAATCTCAAAAAAAATTTACTTATAAAAAAAATATTATTTCGCAAATCATCCTTTAACTGAAATAAATTATGGAGTAGAGGCGTTATCATTGCCATGACTCACTCCACTTTGTTTTCATTATTTCCGAGAATTCATCAACATTTGAATAATCAAAACAACCTTATTTCATTCCACAATCACCAACATGCATGTTGATATAATATCATACAAATGTACATTATGAGATAGATGGAACACATGTGGAGTATAAGCTCTCATCTCTTTACATTTTAGAATTTGAAGTTCTTATATGGCGCCACTGCATGCAGGACCACATTTCATTATTTCCACACAAAAATAAACCAAACCTTAAAAAAACCAATCATGCCGTATCTCTCAACATCTTTACCTGTGTATGTTCTCAGCCCACTAATTATATGTTCCAACGTTATAATGATGCCGTGTTCTTGTAATAATTAATAATAAGCATCTACCTCCTAGGGTTAAACCTGAAGTTCCGATGCTCGCTTGTTGTAGACTATCTAAGTCCTTAGAGATTGCGTCTCGACCTATCGAGGTGTGAGTTTCTTGGAATGATTCTTGTTTCATTTTTGTCGTGGAAGGAGTCACTCTGTGTTGCGTTTTCGCATTCTATACGATGACGTATAATATTGTATTGAATGCGTCTAGAGGTTTTGTGTTAGGATACTCGTATCACCTTTACTAGTGTAAGCCTTAGTTTCTACGTGACCTTGAAATGGACGGACAGTTTCGCGGCTTGTTTTCTAATGTTAAGTCGGTCGTTTCTTCTTTAGGCTTGGTAGATAGCCGTTATGTTGGTGAATCAACTAGGTGGTTGATGTGAGAGATCGGCGGCAATGTTATTTTCTGGTTTTTCGCAACTCATAATTCTTACTTTTTCCAACTGGATATTTGGCACTTAGTAATTAGTTCTCAGTGTTGGAATTTCTTCCCTGCTCTCACAACGTCTCTTGATGTCTTCTGTCCCTGGCAAATAGCAGATGGAACAAAAGGTTGGGAATGGCGTGCCGTGTTTTAGCGTTTATCTACCGATGTTCTTTGCTGTATAGTTTTCAAAGTTATTTCCTCACAATTTCTAGCACTCGGACGGGTAATAGCTTCAGGGTGAGATTCCTCCTCTAGTACAACCTCTCAAGTGCAAAACTCTCATAGCTGAAAATCAGTTAGAAGAACTTCCACCTAATTAGCTTATACTTCCACAACTTAAGGTTTCAGATGCGTGATAACCAATCTTCTGGACCAATTCCCATCTCATTTCTAACCTTTCTAAAACTTTGAATTGATAGGATTGAGATATAATTTCTCTGGAAAATTCTTGTTGATGGTAGAAACATGAAAAAACCTTCAAATTAATATATATTGGTGCTAATCTAGAACAGGAGAAGCCAGAAGACCTTTAATTTTATCAACACCCTAGTTAATTGCAGTGGAATACAAGTTATAGAGATGACGAAACAACTTTGGTGAAACTTCTTCCTCACTCCAAGTAATCTATCACTACATTACGTGTAGTGACTTACTAACAATCAAATTCAGAAGCATCCTTCGGATTTAGTAAGTATCAAAACTGGAGCATTTGTGTATATATCATTTCACCGGACTATCCAGTAACATAGGTCAGATCACCAATTGCAAAAGCATCTTTTGAAGCAATTCATCTCTCTGTAGCCTTTCCTTTTTCTCTGGGAAAACTTATCTTGGTGAGTTTTTTGGACTGGGAGAAACCAATTAATGGCTGACCGGCACCGCCATTGCAAGGAATTTTATTGTCCCTAAATCTTACGATAATAATCTTGTTTGGAAATTCATAACCAACTCTTCCAAGCTTCACTATTAGTAGAACTCTACTTGCACAACCATTTAACATAGTCTTGGTCAGTGTGTTGGTTCTTACACTTTGTATTTCCAGGTACTCCTTCTTGGAGCATCCCATCATCTTTAGCCTTTTGAAAGGCCTTCAACAATTGATCTCTCAAGTTAACAAAATTTTCTGGCCAGTGCCAAATACCTCTTTATTTCTCTCCTGGTTGGCTAAATATTTCCTTCAATAAACCTTGAGGTGAGGTACCAAAAAGCGGGGTTTTCCTAATCTCATGCGCATTTTCGTTTGTTGGAAATAGCAAGCTTGTGGAGGTATTCCTGGACTCAAATTGCCAATCTGCCCCGAGGCCGGATCACATGCAAAAGAATTGCATGTTTGTCATCATGCATCACCATTTCTTGTATCCTTGTAGCTCATGGCAATTTGTACTCTATGTCTATCTCCTTTAACCAGAAGGAAGAAAGCTTGTTCGCCTTCAGGGCAACTCAAGAACCATTCATCAGAGTTGTCATATGATATGCTTTCAAGCACAATGATTTTCAGTAGAAATTTGATGGCTCCGGTGTTTGGCTCTGTCTACGAGGAACGCTCTCTTGGACGAGTAGAAATGTTGTTGCTATTAAATGATCTATAATCAACGTCGAGATCAGGTAAGAGCTTATACAGAATGTCAAGCCTTGAGAATAGTCGCCATCAACCTTGTTGCAGGTCAGGGAGTCTGTTCGAGTATACTTTCAGGGAAATCGACTTCAAGGCCCTGGTTTTATGAAGTTCATGCCAAAAGGAGCCTCGAAAGATGGTTGTATTTAAACTAGGAAGGTCGAATGATCAAATCCTCGGAGTCTCATCTTCTGTCAGAGGTGAATATAGCCATCGATGTACAATGCAATAGACTACATACCATATGACCTGAATCATTCCTGTCATCCTTGTGATCTAAGCCCTCCAATATTTTGTCGACGAGGTTGACGGCCATGTTGGTGATTTTGGCTTGTGTAAGCTTCTTTCCAGAAGTCCGTCGAAAGATGCTATGACAGCAGTGTCTATTTGGAGTTAAGGCACCGGTTGCTATGCTGCTCCGGTAAAGTCACTATCTACTTGATTTAGTACTAATTATAACTTGATGAAAATAAATAAATAATTGATCTATGAATTGGTGTATTCAGAGTATGGCCTATTGGAATGAGTGTCAGCATCGGTTATGAATAGAACGGATTCATTCTTCTAGACGATATATGACTGGCAAAGAAACCCACGGTGATTTTATGTCGGAGAAGAACCATGATCACAAGTATGCAGAGGCATCTTTGCGGTGATAATTGTTCTCTGGAGATCGTCGATCTAAGCTTAGATTTGACGAGGTAAGAAGAAGAAGATAAGCGAAGTGCACATAAAGAACTGATAGTTGGGAATTACAATATTTGCTTTTAAAATACTCATAGCATCAATGATACTATCTGGACGGGAATAAAATGTCGTCTGAGTTTGCCACAAAATCAATGACATTAAAGATGTGATCCGCTCAACTTGTTCTCAAAGGACAATCTTCTCTTGTAAAATGCCAGCATAAGATGCCAGAACTTATCATAACAGTAGGCTCGATGGTACAACGATTCAGTGCTTTCAATTCATATTTACATTGTGTACTAATTGCCTTATTATTCCAAAAGACTACAGCCGTAATGGTATTCAAAGTATTTCAAATTTATTTCCAATGGTAAAAAGCATCTTTCACTCTGTCTCTTTCATGTTTTTGCAGGAAATGAACGCGACTGTCCTACCATATACTGAGTCTACGCTTACGGTTGCTACGTAGAATCAAGAGACCTTCTGTTTATGATCACTTCTCTTATAGGATATAATCTTTTTCCCTTTTTTTATTTAGATAGTATTTTACAAAGAAATAATAAGGTTTAGAGCAATTAAGCAATTGTGCTAGTATGTAATTGTAATCCAGTATTGTTTGATACAATAATCATCCAAAGAAATTCTACCGTACCACTGTTAAGTTGTGTGTTCAATAGATCACCCGTCTTAGCTCCCATGATCGATCTCTATGCATTTATTGTCTTGCATAAGCTAGAAGCGTCATATACAAAACAATGGCTTATAACAACAAACTGCATATTGTCCTTAACAAAAAAACTCAGTGTAGCTCTTTAACGCTACTTGAAGATACAGCTCGTTGTTGTGAGGCGATCAGTGAGTCCAATCGTCATCTTCACGTACGCAAATCAACCTAGTGTAGCTCTCAAACGTCATTGAGAAGTCAGTAAATTCATTATCATACAAAATGAGCTGGAGTTTGAATCAAAAGGAATGTTAATATATATCTCAAAAACAATCAACTGGATGGGTTCATCAACTTGAACCAAATCAAAAGAATGGATTTTGTTGTTTTCACATTCATTTTTTTAGGAAAATTTACCACTGTGTTAGTGTTGAGTTTTTGATCCAGTAATGGGAGGTGTGTGTTTTGATGGAATTCAAATGTAGTGTTGTTTTTTTTAATTCATTATAGTTATAACTTCATCGTTTCCCACCCTGATAATGTTTTAGGTGTTTTGCCGTTAAGTGTGTTTTCCCCTTAGATTCCAGTGGAGGATCTCAAGGAAAAATTATACTTCTTTATATTATTCTCTTCTGAACATGATTGTTCATTTTTGAAAGCTATTGATTTGTATAATTATTTATCAGGCAGCAAAGATTCCTGATTTTGAAGTGGTCTTTGTTCTCACTAACAAGTCCACTGTTTCGGAAGATGATTATGTACTGTCTGCTGTAATGCCATGGTCGGTATATATGCCCTTTTGACGCTGATCACTCAGCTTTTGTCCAGGAGAAAATATTCGGGAATTTGCCACGTCGTGAAGCCCTTGTTGAATTCGGAACAGATGGGCGGCTTTGTTCATTGAGAGCTTGCTACCTTCTGGAAATTGATGTTGATAAATCTGGAAAAAATCCATGTGGTAGTTCTGATCTGCGCTGCGATGTAATTGAGGAGCTTTGTTGCCGTTATGTGGATTCCATGACTTCTTGCATACTGCAATAGATTGAATAATCTGTCAAGTGTGTGGCTCTATAGTTTGTTCCAATTGCTCTTGAATATCCAATTGCTTTCTAAGGGCAACATGTCCATCTTTCCGGGAATTTCTTGGTGACTTGTCTCCTGTTATTTCAGATATTACATAGTCCATCTTGCKTACTTGATATTTCAGAGATTCATGTTGTATATATTTCAATATACTTCATACGGGGAACTTACCAACTCGACTATTAGCTATACCCCTTAGTGTCTAGGTACTTTTCTATGTCGCTGTTCAAAAAAATCGTCTTGGAGGCCATCGACGTTCATTGGCAGAATAACATAGTCGCCATTGGTCTGCTTGTTCCATTGCCTCTATTTGACAGCTTTGGGTGCTTATGTTATTGCTATTTGAGGAACTCTATTCAGATAATCAAATGCTCCTTTGGACGAGTTTACATCGCAGCAACAGCTCATGTTTCTTTCAAGATATGATGTCTGCTGTGATGAACTGAGTTCCAGATATTGTAATTGCTCCCAGGATGTAAAGTGATGATAAATACAAATCGGAGTTTCTGAACAATCAGTAACTCAGTCCTGGAATCGATGTATGYATTAGCCTTTTAAATCAATTAAATTAAACTACTAATATAACCATTTGAGTTYGATTCTAACTAGTATAATGCCATTGCTCCTCTTTGTATAAGAATTGAATGAATGTGTTTGCTATTTTTAAAATTTGTTTGAGTATATGTATTGATATGTACTCTGTATGTTTCTCTGAAACAAAGATCTCTCTCAAAATTCAGCACCGTGACTATACTTCTAATAGAAAATGTTCCTGCTGTTGTTTCGCTTCACTCGGAACATAAATTTATCAGTACCCAGACTGGAAGTCAAATTTTAATAACTTGTGTGTATCTCATGATGTCTGAAGGACTATGGAGCTACTCTGCTCCGAACATGCTTCTCTGTAAGTCCATATTCTAGATAGAAAAGAGATAATCTCGAGTCTGAATTACTCCCTTGRCAAATCTGTTGCAGGCTCGCTGCAACTAAAATCGTTCGAGAACTCTTTAACTGTGTTAAGTGTAACTTCCTGTGTTGTCCATCAGTCATCACTAATCTGTGACTTTTAAGATGGTTTAATGTTCCAAATTCAGCTCATAGAACTCCTAAAATAATGGATGGAGAATAGACTGATAGACTTGAGAAAATCATTCGNCATAAGAGGCAGAACATGGAAGATTGTCCAGGCCACTTCCCACACCTTCACTAACTCCCACGCTTTTGGCTGAATTCTCATCATTCTTCTTACCAAAGAGCCAATCTTCATCSTCATYCTCTACAGCCACCAGGCTTTCTAGCGGCGGTGGCACCCAATCCACAAACAATTTCGTATACAGAGAAGCATTTTTCTTCATGTGCCTGTCATGAGASGACAGTTTCTCAATTGGATGTTCTTTAATTTGTAACGTCTTGTGGGAAGAGGACTTTCCAAACTGGAATACAGCTTCAGGCCTCTTCTCTTTCAAACGACTTGCTTCTGTAGAGACCGGCTGTAAAGGAGCATTACTCGTAGAAGCGGGACAGGGAAGACATTTAGCATTGGAGATTACATCCTTCGGTTTGCTGGTAGATACTACTGGTTTCACAGTGGTAACACAAGGCTGCACAGGACTGCATGAAGTCAAAATGTCTCCTCTCTTTTGTGGAAGTGAACCAACTTCTTGCACTTTACTGCCTGAAGTACTAGGCTGATCTCTTTTCTGAGTTGATGATATTCGTAATCGAATTATGTTTCCTGCATTTCGGAAACAATAACATTAGCAAACATCTCAAACAACAAATGAAACAAAAAAAAAGAAATCAATAAAGTCAGTAACTACAGCAATAGCAAATACTCACCATTGCTTTGTGTTCCGCCACTAGGAGATGATGAAGTTTTTCTCCTCTTGCCACTGTTTCCAGTACTATCAGAAGAGCAAGTCACATTCTGAGGGTCAATGGGCTGACCATGCTCCTCAGTGACACTACTCCTTTCCACCAATTCACTTCTCCCTTGCAACTTCCCTTTCGGATCAGCCAGCAAATTATCAGTTGACAACTTCTCAACGGAATTTAGCTTCCCAGGTTCAGTACACCCTTCTTCAGGCCTCTATTTTTATCCTCTCAAAACGATTTCTTTTGAAGAGGCGAAAATCTTTTTCTTTCTCTCTCCTAGGGTTTCAGATCTATACCTCGTAATTCCGCAAATCTTCCATTAAAAGGACCTCAAATCACCATCCTCAAACCCTTTTCCGATTTATTACCGGGTTAATCAGGGCTTCTTCGATTTTCGCAAGTTTTAGTGAGAGAAAGAGAGGAATCGTTAAAAGAGGGGTTTTCGTTGCGTTAATTAAATCGTTGAAGAAGATGTCTCGGTGTTTCCCTTTCCACCACCTGGGATATACGGCCTTTGCGGGCATGCTACTTCACGAGGCCTTGATCTGG
>SNQN01004912.1:15269-27864 GCA_008642245.1 Bassia scoparia | reverse complement strand
CTTGTTAGTATAAGGACAGGTTGATTAACGCTTAGGTATGTAATCGGCGGGTTGAATATAAATTGAATATAGTCGAAACTAAACTTGGATGAACGGGGTAGGCATACTAAATAACAGTTTATTCTTCTCAAAGTATAATGATTTTGTTTTTTGTTGTTTAGTGAGCTACAATGGCGTCGATGAGAATCGACGGGGGAGAAACCTAAGATATCCCATCCGAGTTCGTTTGGAATTTTTTGGCATGCGAAATTTCAAATATGATCATATATGCATCACATTTTTTTTATAGTTTTAATATCGATATTTTAACGGGCGCCCCGAGACGTATAATATAAGAACTAAATATATTTCCTAAAGTGATATAATTTTGGAATGCATGCCAAATCAACGCGTCAATCAATGTAATTAATGTTTATCTAATTATGTTCACTTAATATTTCCCACTTTTAGTTTTCTTATTTAATGCAATGGGATGCTCGTTAGTTTTTGCCTTTACTATATGCTAAAAATCTCATATATCCGAAATTGTGAAATTGATATGCGAATCATCAGCCTCGAAATACGTCAAATATCTGATCCAAAACTCAATAAAGATTAAATATCCATTTTTCGAATTGAATCATATTAATATGAACAACCCTAATTACAATACCCTTCGTATTCACAAATCCACGAGATTAACTAGGTATCTCCTATTGTAATTCGGCTTCAATCTAACTTAATCATACCTAAAAATTTGAAGTCATACCAAAGTGTGGCCCAACTTGCCAACTGGCACTCCACCATCCAATTTAATTACTGTAATAAAAAATAAAATAAAAAACGTAAGGGCAAAACTGTTAAATAACACTCGGCAAACGCGTAGGTCGGTTACGTGAGCCTATAAATAAGACACACCCTTCTTCAGGCACTCTATTTTTATCCTCTCAAACGATTTCTTTTGAAGAGGCGAAAATTCTTTTTCTTTCTCTCTCCTAGGGTTTCAGATCTATACCTCGTAATTCCGCAAATCTTCCATAAAAGGACCTCAATCACCATCCTCAAACCCTTTTCCGATTTATTAACCGGGTTAATCAGGGCTTCTTCGATTTTCGCAAGTTTTAGTGAGAGAAAGAGAGGAATCGTTAAAAGAGGGGTTTTTCGTTGCGTTAATTAAATCGTTGAAGAAGATGTCTCGGTGTTTCCCTTTCCACCACCTGGGAGTATAGAGGTTCATTCGGGTGCAGTGTAGCTTCACAGGCCTTGATCTGGAATTTGTGCATACGATGAGGCTCGGATTCAATTTTTTCCCCAAAATCTTGAGGCTCAAAAGTCAAAAACTAATTAATCCCCAACAAAATAATGAACACAAGAGTATTAGACAGCAAAACGTGGCCAAGTTCATAACCCCTCTTCAAAGTCCCCTCTAAAACCCTTTCTTCCCAACTCTTCCACACACAACACAACACAACCTTCCCAAATCTCGTCTGAACAAAACAACCACCGCAAAAATGTACAGACTCACCGCACTCCGCCGCATCGCCGCCGCAGCAACGCTCACCCACCACCGACCACTCCAYCAATCAACCCCCCTCTTCGCCGCCGCCCAGMACCGGCTGCCGCATCACATCGCKCAATCGCATTGGCATTCCACCCCCTCCAATGGCGTGATGCTGTTCTCCGTTGCTGCTGCTGCTGCTGCTTCTTCTATTGGACAAGAAGCTCTTGCTAAGGAACCCCTTCATTCTCATAAGTTCAATGATGTTGTTCTTTACCAGTATGAAGCTTGCCCCTTTTGCAACAAGGTTAAAGGTATTCACTTTTTGCTTTGAAATGTTGATTTCATTTCAATTAGCGTCTTTTATGTGTTATTTATTGTGGAAGAATGTTAAAGATCTTTAATTTTCTTAATTGGTGCTTTAATGGTGTGTGAAATGCTTGATTTAGGATTTTGGGTGGGAATATCATTGTGGCCTTGTGGGATTTGATGTGCAATGGGGATTTTAGTTACATTTTTATTTCMACCTTTGAATCACTGATCATGCTGTTCTAATTTGTTGCTTGTTTGAATTTGATTGTAGATACATACATGTGAGCTGCTTGTGTGTTTCTTTCTGGTGTGCCAAGTGTTCGACAAATTGTTTGACTGAAAATTCAAAAGAGACTTGGTTTTAATCAAACAATTGATGAGTATTAGCCTTATAATAGAGTAGTGTGCTGGTTGTGATTCTTGTGAATGAATACCCTTGGTGAGCGTTGAAACTTGTGTTACTCTAACATGGATTAAGTGACTACGCGGATACGGGCGTCTAAGTGTGTCTATTTTGTAGAGGAAAGACAAAATTTTAGTTGAAAATGAAGTATCCGACATTCGTGTAGTGTATGACATGATAAGAMAATTCAAAAAAATATAGCACATTAGATTTATTCATTTAGTCTTAGTACTTTAAAAGTCATATCTCAAACACAATTCCCTCCTTATTAAAAGGTAAACTCACAAAAATAAAATATAATCAGTGGACAAGGGAATAATTTTCAAACAAATTGGGTGGGCGCTGGAATGTGACTTGTAAGTATTAGACTGAAAGATTATTGAAGTGAGTAAATGAGTGATGTATTAGGATAGTTTTGAAGGCAATATCTTCTATGAACAATAGGCAGAGGTGGAAATGTATTTGCTTTTATATAGAATTACTTGAAGTGGCTTAATGGTAGTCATCGTAGTTATATACGGTCGCATAACAATCCACATTTGAATAGTAAATTGTTAAATTCATAGAGTATTCAGAGGGGAAAAGATTAGGGGAATCGTTAGAGTGGTCTTCCACATATTGCAAAAGAAAAATAAAAATATTAGCATCTACTTTGGAGTTGGTTATGAATGTTATTTTTTTGTCAGATGTTATGGACTTAGTTTTTGGTCAAGGTTGATGATTATATAAGGATGTAAACTTAGAGTAGTTTGAGAAAGGGTTTTATATTGCAAATGGTATAATTCATAATGCACTTTCAATTGGTTGCTCAATCCAAATAATTTAAGTATGGAGTCAATACATTGTGAATCTCACTTAATATTTTACTTTATGATACTCGCCTTAGCTAGTTAGCTATATATACTTCTATCCGTTTTGTTTAATTGCAACAAACTCAAGTGGGTGGACTCCCATCAAAATTTTGTTGAGAAAGAAATGGATAGAGGAGAAGTAGGGCCTGCATTTGTTGCAATTAGTTTCATATTTTCTTTTTAAGTAATTGTTGTAATTAAAACGAGACGGAGGAAGTGGGTGATTTTAACCTAAGAAAGTCTAGAACTTCTACTTATAAGTTATTATTATACTTAATTATTCTAAATGCCTTAATTACTCTTGTCCGATTAATATATATTCATTATCAAGTTAACGAGTCTACAAATGATGCATCATGTGAGTGCCTTTATAGTTATTGTCTTATATTTATGCTCTAAGTAATTCATGGTTAATCACTATTAAGAGATTTCACTATTATTTTGAAAGCACACATTTCGTGCAATTAAAAACAAATTTTGTAAGTTGCACAGTACTATACTGGTGAGTCGTGAAGAAGATACGGTTTCCAAACTCTGTTTGGAGTTCCTCTATTTTGTACTTTCTTAGCGTTGTTTTCATTAAATCAATATGCTTGTTTTTTTGCATGGTTAAATCTTAGAATAATTCATCTCTTGTTTACTTTCAAGTCTCTCTCCTTCATCCAATGAGGTGATTGATCAAGTTCATCGTTACTTTTTGGTATCGTTCTGACGGACAAGTTTTTTCTCTTTCAAGTGACAGTCTTTGGCAAAATCTTCTGATGGTGTTTAGTTGATTTTTTTTTTTTTTTTTAATGTATGATAATTGTATATTGCATTGGCTGAAAAATTTATGGTTGCTTGAATTTGAATGGGACAAATATGTGTAGAACTGATTGAAGTTTGGCCCCTTATTTTTTATTTTTTTTCCGGCTAGTGTTTGAGAACTCTCAATCAACTTGAAGTTTAAGTATAGAGTTTGACTTAACACTACTGATCAACTTGTTCTGCTTTGTTGGTTCTTTCCTTTTGTTAAATGCAGTTTTCTTGATTACTATAAACATTCATACAAAGTTGTGGAGGTAAATCCATCAGCAAGAAGGAGATTAGGTGGTCAGATTATAAAAAGTGCCTATAGTGACTGTTGAAGGTGAACAGATTGTTAACTCATCAGGTTTGTGGCATCTTGCTTTTCTCTTAAGTGGCCTAGCATTAGAGAAAGAATATAGGGTTGTACTTGTGGTTGTAGATATCATTGATACACTATTCAAAGAATGCATCCAGAGTTATGTGGTTCTAGTAACGTTCGAGGAAGAGAAGAAATGGCTAGGGTAATTATGATCACTACTGTCCTTTTTTTTTCCTCATCGTACCTGAGTTAGTACATTAGGTTGAATGATAGTTGTATATCGTATGTACTTTTTCAGCTCAGGTTCTCGAACATAGTGATGATGTATTCTAATGTTATGTTATAGACTAGTTTTAAGCACGAAATACGAGAAGATGATATAAACTGAACTGCAAAATTATCATTAAACATTTCGATTAGTTGCGACTCCAAAACTATTCGACAATACAAATATTTCCTCACATCAATAATCTTCAAGATATTTCCTTACTTAGCTATGTTTAATGTTTATAGATAACTTCAGCCTGAAATACTCTAGAAACTTCAAACTTCTTCAAACTCTTAGTAAATAACTTATTATGAACTACCAAAATTACACTTGTCCTAATATTGATTCATTGCATGTGAGCTTTGATCAACATGTTGAATCATACTTCTGTTACACTTGGCTATAGGTGGGTGGATAGTCATTTGGTGCATGTCTTGTCTCCAAACATATACCGGTCAGCGGGTGAGGCTCTGGAGTCATTCGACTACATAGCAACCCATGGTAAGTCCWTAAAGGTTTTCCTAGTCTCGGTGCCATCAATATTCTATATTTGCATCTGTACAATAATTTATCATTGTCCTTCATGATTCATTTATGTAAATACAGTGTTTTACTCTTATTMTCTCCATCATCGCATTGTTCCAAGCATGTATATTTTAATCGGGATCATAAACTTCTACTAATTTCACGAATGGAAAATACTGTTGGAAGTTGAATTGTCTGAAAGAAATTGGTTAGAAAAAAACTTGTATAATGACCTTTTAATAGTATTTTSGTAATTTAAAACTTTTAAATAGAAATTTTTGTAAGATGAAACCTTACCTTACTTCCCTGTATTGACCAAGCAATTCTGATGTGACTTTTTTTTCCCTTCTATCTCCACACCTTTCCCCTGCAAATTTCTAATTTTTTGCTTCCCTTGTTCTCCTTTTGCGATATCCCTTTTTAGCTTTTATCCAAAAATGATGATTCTAATCTTCCCAAAGATTCTTATTTTGAGCCCATCCTTCTAGACTTGTGCTGTAATGGGTAGTTGTTTGGTCTTGTAATTGTTGAATCTCAGGATGTTGTGGCTTTGAAGTTGGTTCGCTTTCGGGGGTAATGTGGAATAGGACAGGGATTTGTAATAGTAATTGACCTAATAATAATGATGGGGATAATGATTGTTTAGCTGATATTCATTTTGAGAGATACAAGTGAGTTCTGAGTAGTGATTGAATTTGTCTAATTTAAGGAGGTGTAAGTTGTTCAGGAGAGTTCATCCTGATGGATAGACTGACTTAGGGATGCTAATTTAGGGAATTAGTGAAGAGAAGGTAGGGAAAAGCGTTGAATCTTAAAGGAAAGAAATGGGATCATGTGTAAAGTTCTATCTTGGTGGAAAAAAGATTTGAAACTTGCCTAAGGCGCAAATGGTTCTGAGCCTTTTGGCCTTTTTGGGTCTAGGTGAGGCGATCACAATTCTGGATTTCTGGTGCACTATTGCAGTCAGGTGCACCAAAAAGCATACACCTCACTTCCTAAGGCTTTGAGAAATTCCTATCGCATTGGTGTGCCTTGAATGTTTTTATACATTGGATCAGGATATTATGCTATTGGAAATTCCTATCGCAATGGTGTGCCTTGAATGTTTTTATACATTGGATCAGGATATTATGCTATTGGAAATATTTTTAAAGGTTGTTGTCTGACAAAAATTTCATTGTTAAAGTATTTGTGTGAGAAAATTTTATAATAATTCTAAGATACTCATTTAAGTATTATACTTGCTAGGAACTAGCTTGGGAACAATTGCCCTAATTGTTCTGATTGTCTGATGCAGACTTTGGTTATACATCCTTTTCCTTGAATACGCCAACCCCGGTAAATTCCTTTCAATTCAATCAGAGAAATTGCTGAATCTATTGTTCACCAGTGCTGGAATAAGAAATTCAATCAATCAAAGCATTAGTCTTATAATTGGGGTTGGCTCTGTCTCTTATACACATCTAGATGTGTATAAGAGACAGCTCCATCATCGCATTGTTCCAAGCATGTATATTTTAATCGGGATCATAAACTTCTACTAATTTCACGAATGGAAAATACTGTTGGAAGTTGAATTGTCTGAAAGAAATTGGTTAGAAAAAAACTTGTATAATGACCTTTTAATAGTATTTTCGTAATTTAAAACTTTTAAATAGAAATTTTTGTAAGATGAAACCTTACCTTACTTCCCTGTATTGACCAAGCAATTCTGATGTGACTTTTTTTTCCCTTCTATCTCCACACCTTTCCCCTGCAAATTTCTAATTTTTTGCTTCCCTTGTTCTCCTTTTGCGATATCCCTTTTTAGCTTTTATCCAAAAATGATGATTCTAATCTTCCCAAAGATTCTTATTTTGAGCCCATCCTTCTAGACTTGTGCTGTAATGGGTAGTTGTTTGGTCTTGTAATTGTTGAATCTCAGGATGTTGTGGCTTTGAAGTTGGTTCGCTTTCGGGGGTAATGTGGAATAGGACAGGGATTTGTAATAGTAATTGACCTAATAATAATGATGGGGATAATGATTGTTTAGCTGATATTCATTTTGAGAGATACAAGTGAGTTCTGAGTAGTGATTGAATTTGTCTAATTTAAGGAGGTGTAAGTTGTTCAGGAGAGTTCATCCTGATGGATCGACTGACTTAGGGATGCTAATTTAGGGAATTAGTGAAGAGAAGGTAGGGAAAAGCGTTGAATCTTAAAGGAAAGAAATGGGATCATGTGTAAGGTTCTATCTTGGTGGAAAAAAGATTTGAAACTTGCCTAAGGCGCAAATGGTTCTGAGCCTTTTGGCCTTTTTGGGTCTAGGTGAGGCGATCACAATTCTGGATTTCTGGTGCACTATTGCAGTCAGGTGCACCAAAAAGCATACGCCTCACTTCCTAAGGCTTTGAGAAATTCCTATCGCATTGGTGTGCCTTGAATGTTTTTATACATTGGATCAGGAATTCAGGATATTATGCTATTGGAAATTCCTATCGCAATGGTGTGCCTTGAATGTTTTTATACATTGGATCAGGATATTATGCTATTGGAAATTCCTATCGCAATGGTGTGCCTTGAATGTTTTTATACATTGGATCAGGATATTATGCTATTGGAAATATTTTTAAAGGTTGTTGTCTGACAAAAATTTCATTGTTAAAGTATTTGTGTGAGAAAATTTTATAATAATTCTAAGATACTCATTTAAGTATTATACTTGCTAGGAACTAGCTTGGGAACAATTGCCCTAATTGTTCTGATTGTCTGATGCAGACTTTGGTTATACATCCTTTTCCTTGAATACGCCAACCCCGGTAAATTCCTTTCAATTCAATCAGAGAAATTGCTGAATCTATTGTTCACCAGTGCTGGAATAAGAAATTCAATCAATCAAAGCATTAGTCTTATAATTGGGGTTGGCTACATGAACAAAAATTGATTGGAGCCTTGAAGGCACATTGTTGCAAATTGTGGATTTACCAGCTTGCTGTAAACATGAGCTGAAGTTAGACTAGAAATTGAGTAATTTTTTATGTTGACAATTTTTTTTGCGGTTGTGTGTCCCAGACTCCCAGTATTTAAAAATGTCTCCTAATTATGGACTAAATAATTAAGCAAGGTAACAGTTGAAATTAATTCACTAGTTAAGTCAGGGCAAGTGCATCATCAAGGACAGCAGAACAAAACACCATGGATTTTCTCACCATCTAATGCAATTGATAGTTGCTCTACCATTGTGATAAATGAGARTGTTGAGGAGGCATGTGAATTACACACCTTAAGGCTAAAGTGCTATACCATTTTGATAAACTTTRCAAAGCTCCAACGGGGAAATGGGGTTGAAAGTGTTCGTTTTCTTGGTCCAATGACATTTGTTTAAACCATTGGCACAATGTGCAGGAAATTTTGGTTTCATGGAGAGGATGGTGGCAAAGTATGCTGGTGCTACAGCCATGTATTTTGTGGCTAAAAAACTGAAAAAGAAGTATAACATAACTGATGAACGTGAATCCTTGTACCAGTCTGCTGAAACATGGGTAGATGCCCTTCAGGGTCGGGACTTTCTCGGTAAGTACACCCTGGTACTCACTAAAGTCAATTGATTATTAATTATAGTTGTTGATGATGATCTTATGCTTAACTTAAGATGTTATTATAACAGGTGGCTCAAAACCTAATCTAGCTGATCTTGCTGTCTTTGGTGTCTTGAGACCAATACGCCACCTACAATCTGGCAGAGACATGGTGGAGCATACACGCATTGGTAATTGGTATTCTCGAATGGAGCAAGCAGTGGGGGAATCATGTAGAGTAACTGCTTAATCCTTATCATTCTTCAGAAATCTTCATCTTTTTATACCCATTTTGACTAATTTGGTTGCTATAGCTTGAACTTGAAAAGTAAATAAAAACTAGGTGCCATACTGCCTGTTAAACACTTTGTGCCTCACACCTATTTGCGAGGTTATCGGGTTTTTGTTTATGCATATAACAGTTTTGCAAGATTGCACGGCTACTCTGATTCTCTTGAGGTGAAAATGTGAAATGAGATATGCTTGTTTTTCGGAATTGAAAATTTTGAACTGTTATTGATTACATTATGTATATTATCTTAATGATTAAGATGAAAGAATGATTGGAAAAAAGGTAAACGGAGACCATGTAATCTAATATTATGTACTTCATTCGTGTTATCGTGTGTTCATGATGAACAGTTGGACCTATAGATATTATAATTGGAGTTACATGGAATTTATGTACTTCATAATTAAACTCGGCAATGATCTATAAGAGTTGTAAGCTATGTTAGTCGGACTCTTCATTTTACGGTCGTGTCGGATCCTTGACACTTAGACATGGGTAAAATCTTGGTAATTTTTAATAAATTAGCAAAGTTGAACATTTGGACACGTACCCATGTCGGTATACGAGTCCAAGTAACATAGGTTGTAAGCAATATTTCTTGATAAGTTAGTATTGACAACTGACAAAGTGACAATGGTTCAATTTTATGGCTTTGAAAGTAAGTGGCTAAGTGCATTTATTTTCCTACGGGTACCAATTTGTGTTCAAAACAACCCGACCCGCCACAAATAATGTGGGCAATATTCCTACGAAAGTTAACCTTTTGGGTTGGGAGTACTGATACACGCAACCTTGTGTTGCATGGACCATGTAGCATTGTGGGGCAATATTGTAATTTCATTTGTTGGTGAAGCCAATTTTGATGGGTTCACAAAGTCACGTGATGAACTCTTTTTTTTTTTTACACAAATCATAGGTCATATTCTTGATTCATTTTATCATATCCTTGGTTCATTTTTACCAATCTTAGTGTGATTTTGTCATATCCTCGTGGAAAATCGGAAAGAAATTGACAATATCTCAAGTGAAGACAAAAAAATTGGGTCCACATTGTCTTTTTTTTTGTTAACAAATTATAATGTGATTTTGTCATATCCTTGATTCATTTTATCATATTCTACGTTCATTTTTATCAATATTAGTGTGACTTTGTCATATTTTCGAGAAATTTTACCACACTATGAAATATTGTGTGTTGCATTTTTTAATGCAGCACTAGGCAGCATTAAACATTTCTCTCAGGTTGGGTACTTGACCTGCTGTATTCTTTTTTTAAACGGAGCGGGTCACCTGTCGACTTTTTTCATTGTTGGGTGCCCATTTGACCTGCTAAACATGAGAACTTTTTAATTATTTAGTTTAACATTCCATCTTTTTTTTAGTTGTTCTACTTTTTCATTTTGGAATGTTTTCAATTAGTGAAATGTTGGCTTCAAATTTATCGATTTTCAAAATAGGTGTAGTTAGTGTCATCTAGCATAAACAAATGACCTCTTTTAATCCTCACGACTTCAGTAGGCTTGGTGGTTGACCTAGCAAACTTTCCACATAATTTACGACTTGTTTTTTCTCAAGACCTTAATTTTGAGAAATTCGTGAATTATATGCTTCAATTTTATTAGTTTTCAAATTAAGTGCAGTTTATTAGCGCCTTTCGACACTAACAAATGAAACATGTTGATTCTAACAACCTGCATAGGGTTCGTGGGTAACTCAAGAAACTACCCAAAAGATTTTTGACCAATCTTTTCCAAGATTACAAAATGTTAGAAATTTGCGGACTATATATAAGCTTAGTGGGTGAACTATAAGCTTCAATTTTATTTGTTTTACGAAATAAGGTTTTTTTTTTCCTTCTAGAACCAAAAATGGTTTATGTTGATCCTTTCAAACTTTGAAGAATTGGTGGATGATCCAATCAACAAACTATCCACATAATTTTAGGCCATTTTTGTGGGACCCCAAAATCCAATAAATTCATGAGCTATAAGCATCAATTTAATCGGTTTTCAAATTAAATACAATTTTGTGTCTTTCGACCTGACAATTTGGCACATATACTCTATTGATCCTCACATCTTGCGTAGGCGCGGTGTGTCACTCAACAAACTACCCAGAACACTTTCGACTAATTTTTTCCAAGACCCCAAAATTCTATAAATTCATGAACTAAAAGCTTCTATTTTATCAGTTTTCAAAATAAATGGAGTTCTTTGCTTTCCCAAAAAAAAAGGCCTGCTATGTTGACCCTATCAAATGAGGCTTTGTGGATGACCCGACAAACCGCCCACATGATTTAAAACCAATTTTTTGAGACCCCGAAATCCTAGAAATTTCTCAACTATAAGCTTCAATTTTATCGATTTTCAAATAANTTAAATTAGGTGTTAATTAGTTTAATTAGGGGTTAAATACTAACGGTGTTAGTTTTCCATCCATAATAAGGGTATTTGAGCTATTTTGTCTAACCTCGAGGGTACCTGAGGCATTTCTAAAAACTCGGGGGTACCTGAGGAATTAAGCAAAACCTYAGGGG
This sequence comes from Bassia scoparia, assembly GCA_008642245.1. Lineage (NCBI taxonomy): Eukaryota > Viridiplantae > Streptophyta > Magnoliopsida > Caryophyllales > Amaranthaceae > Bassia > Bassia scoparia. Next base: position 16,535 of record SNQN01004912.1, on the reverse strand, counting down.
TACCTGAGGAAAAATCCCTTCTTTTTTWAAACGGAGCGGGTCACCTGCCGACTTTTTTCATTGTTGGGTGCCCATTTGACCTACTAAACATGAGAACTTTTTAATTATTTAGTTTAACATTCCATCTTTTTTTTAGTTGTTCTACTTTTCATTTTGGAAWGTTTTCAATTAGTGAAATGTTGGCTTTCAAATTTATCGATTTTCAAAATAGGTGTAGTTAGTGTCATCTAGCATAAACAAATGACCTCTTTAATCCTCACGACTTCAGTAGGCTTGGTGGTTGACCTAGCAAACTTTCCACATAATTTACGACTTGTTTTTTCTCAAGACCGTAATTTTGAGAAATTCGTGAATTATATGCTTCAGTTTTATTAGTTTTCAAATTAAGTGCAGTTTATTAGTGCCTTTCGACACTAACAAATGAAACATGTTGATTCTAACAACCTGCATAGGGTTCGTGGGTGACTCAAGAAACTACCCAGAAGATTTTTGACCAATCTTTTCCAAGATTACAAAATGTTAGAAATTTACGGACTATATATAAGCTTGGTGGGTGAACTATAAGCTTCAATTTTATTTGTTTTACGAAATAAGGTTTTTTTTCCTTCTAGAACCAAAAATGGTTTATGTTGATCCTTTCAAACTTTGAAGAATTGGTGGATGATCCAATCAACAAACTATCCACATAATTTTAGGCCATTTTTTTGGGACCCCAAAATCCAAGAAATTCATGAGCTATAAGATCTTCAATTTTCTTTTAAACTTTATATGTCATAATTAAGGAGTACCAATTAAATAAAAAGCCTAAAAAATTGTGCTATGCAAGTACGAAAAAATATCTTTGATTTTGAGCTCTTGAAAAAAAAAATGTCGAAAATCATGGGGAAGTTTTCAAGTCACCCACTAAGTGAAGCATCTCATATTACAAAACTCCACAAGCCTACTCAGATCAAGTTAAGTGGATCAGCATAAACAACTTGTTAGTTTTTGGAAGGAACAAAACCCTACATATTACAAAATCGATAAAATTGAAACCTGGTCACGTATTTATAGGATTCGAGGTCCCATAAAATATTGTCCGAAAATCACGTGGGATGTTTTTCGGATCAACCATCGATCGTACGCAAAGATATTATGAGGATGAACAAAGCTGCATGCATATATTAACTAAAGGGCACAAAACGTAACTTATTTGGAAAACTGATAATATAAAGCTTATAGTTCACGAATTTTCTTATTTGTTTTGGGGTTAGTAAAAAAAAAGTC